>JAVQJL010039826.1:0-61202 GCA_036024295.1 Nannoperca obscura
TCTTGACTCTATTTTCTATTCATTTCACAACGTATGGTGGTGAATAAGTGTGACTTTTCATGGAAAACACAAAATTGTTTGGGTGACCCCAAACTTTTGAACGGTAGTGTACATGGGTCAAATAACCATCAAACCATCAATCTTTAACTCAGAATGACAATGAGGTTCTAGCTGATCCATGAGAGAGAGGAATCCCAATCAGATGCAAAAAATAAGACACCAAAAGCTACCACTCCCACATATAAACATTGTTGTTGCTTGAGTGCAGACTTGTGAAGTTAATCTCATCCTACGCAGCCTGCGTGTGCTCCATCACGCTCTACTAATGTTTGTAAGTGTCTGGCTTATTACTTTAAATGTTAACACTGACTTATTGGCACCTCAACAAATCATGAAACATGGTTCATATTTTGTTTGTCTGTATTCGTATTTTGTTTGTCTGTTTATGACGTGACAAGACTAATAGTTAAGGTTTATTTAGGTTCAGGCACTAAACAACTTGGTTAGGTACAGGGAAAGGTCATTGTTTGGGTGAAAATGACTTGGTTGTTAAAATTAGAGGAGCTTCAATGTCATTGTTACAATGGTTTATCTTAGGAGACGATCACAGTAATGCTAAAAAAAAAATTAAAAAACACAAAAAAACAATGTTGATAGGAAATAAATCATGTACAAACAACTGGAACTGAAATCTGAATAATATACTGTAAAACCCAAACAACAAAAGCTTTGGGAGTTTACATGTACAAATATATGAAATATAGAATTGCTTTATATGAAACATACAAATGATTTTAATTAAGTTAAAATCCATTATTTGTAATTGATCTCTTGTCAAGCTTACATTATAGAAAGATAGACTGCAGATAAGCAGAATAATTACTGAAAAATTTTAAGCTTTGAGATAACTGATATGAGGACTGTGCAAATGGCCCTTAAGTCAATATCAGTCAAACTAAACTAAACTTTATTGTTGGCAACACTCAATGTAAGCAAATGAGTGAGTAACTGCATTTAAAAAATCAAGCAAAGGTTAAGCCGGTTATTTGTAATCACTCCAAATTAAAATTGCAAATCAACCACAGTCAAATGTTGCTGCCTTCTGTACTGCGGTGTTTTGTTGTAAGTCACAGCAAAGAACGGCATGAATAATAGTCTTTTTCTCAGCCCAGAGTATCTAAGTGGTGGTGGTGCGGGGGCGTATTTTGGGCACTGTTTGACATTATAAGAGAAAAGGGGGAGAGTGCAGTGAAAGACATGATTAGTCACAGGTGTTCTGGCTGCTGACGTAAACTCCTTATTCTGTTTCACAGGGTTTGTGCATGTAATAAAGGACAGATTCCAGAGCTGAAATGAGTGGGCTGTAAAATATACTGTGATGTGTGCACTTAGGTAATAGTGGATTAAAATAAAAAAGGCTATAAAACTGCAAGTTATCTTTAGATTAAATATACCATAGAAAGAGCCTCTGGATTTTTCATTGGTGTTCATAAACTCTCTTTCCTCTATATTTAACTATTGATGTGTCAGTATGAAAATTTTCAGTATGAAACATCATTACCGATAAATAGGTCTGTATGTGCCAGCTGGGAAAAAAAACTACTTTTAGGAGCAAAGTAAAGCCAGAGCCTAAAAATCAATAAAAGCAATACCCTTACAACTGCTTTTTATTGGATCATGATTGAAAATGCACTATTTTTAAAAAGAACTATTTGATAATGTTAGTTGTCCTAAGTGTGCTAAACAATTAGCTAACATACTATCACTGTGGACAAGTAATGAGAAACAATACAGCACACAGTGTGGCTACAGTGCATAACAATGTTAAGGGAGGTATAATGTTTAGAAAGGTTCATTTGTTCAAAATGTTGTTTTGTCATGGCAAAAAAGCAATGTGGTAGTTGGACTGTTAGTCTGGTTTAATGGTTTAATGGTTTATTTGTTGTATTAGGCTGGAGTCTTTCTTTTTCCAGATTTAAAAGGGTAGTCAAGACAATTTAGTATCTCACTTCCATAAAGTTGGGGGACCCACAAAAGACAGATTAAAAAAGAAGGGTCAAAATCAAAGAGGCAGAGGCCAAGATATTCTGACTTTTAGTCCCTAGTATGGGTCAAGCTCTAAATACAATAGATCCTACAATTCCCAACTCAGTAGTGTCTTTTATAAACCCTCCCTGCCTCCTACACACCCACTTCTTTCAAAACCTACACCTACAAGATAACCCTAAAGACATCATCAGGGTTATTTTTCAGACTTTGGAAAGCTTCTCCAGAGCCACAACAGACATTATAGGCTATATTAGGCTTCTGGCCTTTTTCACCTTAAAATGGTAGAATAAACGTTTTTTTTCCTGATGGATAGTGCCCGTATGTACTGTATACAATGGTAGAGGAAGATTCAAATCAGTTACTAAAATAAAATGTTCAATTATACAATTATTCATTGTAAAAATCAATGCAGTTTGTTGTACTACTATATATTATACCACTGGATTATTAATATTATTATTATTATTAATGCATCAGTGTGTTAGCAGCATTTTACTATTGAGCCAATTTAAAATATTGTATATACCATTGGGTAGTTTAATGTATTAACAATGTATATATTTACCTCTGTATTGTAGAGGAGTTGAAGTGTAAAGTACAGTAACATGAAATGGAAATATACTCAATACATAAAGTAAAGTCATGTAAAATGTGTACTTAAGTTCAGTACTTGAGTAAATGTACTGATTGTCCTTGAGCCAGAGCACATTTCAGGCAGCATTACCAATGTTAACACACTTGTTAGATGTTTTGCATTCAAATGCAAGAAGTTAGATTAAGACTGCAGTTCTTTGTTCCACAAGGTCATTTTGTTTACATTTTTAAATATCTCTCAGTATCCTGAAAGTGGATGTAGGATCTGATACTTGTTTTATAGATCCATTAGGTGAATATCCTGAGCTTAAACCTTCAGCTGTTTCGCTGTGTTGTGTTTATGTAGCAGTGAGAGGGAGGACGACGCCAGGACATTATGTTTTTGACTTTATCTTTTTTGTCTGTTAATTAGTAGGATATCAAAAAAAATACTTTAATAGATTTCAATAAAATGTGGTGAAAAACTAGGCTATTAGCCACCACCATTTGTCAATTTATTAACCACTTTATGTTTTAGCTCATAACTCCTGAAGTGTGAGGTGTAAGAATCCTGGATTTCTTGCTGTAAAATGAATCTATTAACACATATTCCCAAGGATATGAATATAGAGATTTTTTTGTGAAACAGTTTTATCGTGAATCTTCCTACAAATTTAGTTTAAATGGGGAAAATAATTTAGATGGCACAAATAAGAGAAGCTAGTGTACCCTTTCAAAACATTGCATATTATTAAAATAACAAATTTATAGGATTGTAGGATTAAGGCGCTCTGAGTGTTTTCTACTTTGTTTGGGGTTGTTTTGGTCTGCATGACCTTGTCAATAAAATAAATAAAAACATTTGAAACAGGCCTCTAAAATGTTTTAATACCTTGTAGTCAAAATGAGAACATATTCAGAAAATCTTGACATGTGCAGACTCTAATGACCGTGCTGTATTTTGTCAGGAGCAGTTAAATAACATGTTAAATATGTTCTCCTCATTACTCAGTAGTTTCCAAGTCCACTCTCTCTCTCTTCCTTCAAATTCCATAGACACTTGTGCCTGCAGACCTGTCAACCTCTCACTTTCACAGTGAGCAAAAACTGGCTGCAGAGAACAACCCCTGGGGACTAACTATCTTAATTAGCAAGTATTCCTTTTCCCAATGTGAAGCAAGCCACAGCAAAGGGTATAGTGAGAAAAGGCCAACCCACAGCTTTCCATTAAAAGCTTTACCGGGTTTGGAACAAACAAGAGCATCTGACAGCGGGGCGTTCAAAGACAGAACGCAAATCAATATGTATACAAATGTGAGCACACACCTAATGTACAGATGTGTGTAAGCACATGTGCACAGGCATACACACACCCAATACAAACTCACAGGGCTGTATCCAAGTGAAACCATTTACGCATGAGAAACAGCTGGACCACTGAGATATGACTAAGTCTGGACACTTCAGCAGGTTTATTATGGATATCCAAATCCAAATAGCCTTTGCTTTTTTTTTCCATTCACATGTATCCAACAGGGCCATCGGCCACAGCCATGTGTTATCTAGCAAAAGAAAAAAGCCAAAGCACCTACTCTTATAACCACATAGCCTTTGAAGGCATTAGGATGCATATTGACAATACAGGACTCTGGGCAATTATAGGACTTATCTTCCTGCCTGACAAACAGTCCCTTCATTATGGGCTTTTAGCTGACACCTTACCTTAGCCTTCCCCATTGAATCATTATTGCTAAAGCAGAAAATGAAATGGCGAAGAGGTTTGTTAAATATATCTGAATTATTTAACCATAATTTTCCTCCTCAATAGTCCTTTTAAAGCTTCCATTAGTGAGTGGATGCGATGAGTGACAATTAACAAAAGGACATTGCGGGGTGCAGAGGAGGAAGAACAGGTGATGCATTAACTTCTGAAAGAAAGGGAGTATGGTGCTTTGAAATTCTATATGAGCAGTATATGACAATTATTAGACATAAAGTGGGCGCTCTTGCCAGCAAGAAATTAATAATACAGATTATAGCTTTGTTATTGATTGACTGATTCATTCATCTTTGTGTCAGAAAATATGCTTGTTCATACAGGGTACATCATGTCAAATTCCAGAGGGGGGTAATGACCTAATGAACTGTATGGCTTGGTTAAAGATACACTTTATTTTTTGGCTATAAATATTTATGTTCGATGGGGAAACCCTTAAATGAGGATAGTAAGGGTGCTTGTTTTTCTCATCAGAGCACCCCTTATGGGTGAACTAAAGGTTGCACTCAAATTGTCTGTCTTTGTAAGTAAGGGCAGCTTATAGAGTATGTGAAATAAAGACAAATTTAGAAGTGTTTCAGTAATTTCAAGCATGCATGTAGAGGGCGTGTTCCTGTAGAGATTAAACTGTAGTATAACTCTCTGGATGGCTTCCTTTGAAAACATACTTAGTGGTGCAGACATGGTTCAGACATGCATATGGTGCTGAAACTCGCCACCATGGAGTCGCTGTCCATGGTGCTGAAACATTTCCACCAGACAGCTGCTGTTCATGGGGATTTGGGGTCTTTCCCACACTTGCAGTGTTGAGCACTTGTGCATGTTTGCGCACCACCAGGAAGTAGGCTAATGTGTCCCAGGTCTGAAATAAGCTAATGCTCCCAATAGCGTACCGAAGCAGTATTCCGATCTAAGTGTATCCCACAATTCACCACGGTCTAGTGCTCCAAACAAGTCCAGCTGTTGGCAGTAATGAGCTTATATGCTGCTTTTAGGACCCACTGATCAGCAGAAATGACAGATGACAGAAGGTTATCAGGTAATATTTACAATTGATGATAGTGATAAGACAATGACAATGTCAACATACATATTAAATATCATATTTGTCAATCAAAGATTTTGTTTTCTATCTTTAAAACGTTTAACCATTGAAAATAATTATGTTAGCACTCTCTATGTACAGTACACCCACATGCTTCTAGAAAACTTGATTTAATTGCTTAATTAATTGTATTACTCCTCTCAGCTCCAGAATGTGTGTGTGTGTGTCTGTGTGTGTGTGTGTTGTATTTGATTGTAACTGTAATGCTGTATAATGGATTCTACTTTTCTTCTGCAACAAATAACCTGAGCTCGATCGGCACATGTACAGTACTTGGCGTGAGTGACGGGATGTCCTCATTAAATAAGTGTGTCCCAGTGAGCTCTGATAAACTTCCATATGCCTGCGGTCTTAACAGGCACTTGGGCATTGCGTCAATTACCGGAAATAAATAGCACAAGTGACACAAACAGCAGAAAGATTTTCCTTTATTTTCCCCTTATTTTTCTCTCTTTGGTTAAAAATTGAGGTTCATGCCCACGGGCTAACAAGCTCTAATTACTGATGATGGCTAATTGTACCTGCCATGAGACATCTCGTGATGTTACCATAGTAACACAACGTGCCAGCCTAGTGGGTGTAGTGTTGACATATGGATGTTTTGTACAATATGCTACCCATTAATTAAACATGACAAAGCTGCATATTTTCAAAGATAATAGTATGCTCCTGGAATTGTTTTTTTTTTATTTTTACAGTTTTGAAAACAACAGCTCACACCCAAGTTGACGTTGTGTGTGTAAAGGTTAAAATCAGCAGTAGGGTATTTTTGTAGAGTAAGTATGGCTCTGTTTATTGAAGATACAAGTCGGATGAAGGGCAGAAGGAGATGAGATTTAAAGTAAGGGGAGATGATTATTAGAAAAAGAGGAGTAGAATTAGCATAATTTACTTACGTGGAAGACATGGGGTGAAAGAGGGCTTAGATGAATTTACAGGAAGTTAACATTATGATATTAATTCATGGCACTATGTGGTGAAAGGGTCTGACTCTCTGACTCGTACAGCATTCAACAAAGCAAATCACCAGCTAATCTGGCAAAACATTCAACGTTCAGTTGGCTGAACCTGAAACTAATTAGAGTTCACTTGACTTGAGCAAATGTCCTCTCAGGGGACATAAACATCACACCAACAGAGAGATCTGTCAAGGTCCATTGAAAGAAGGACCAAAATGAAACTGACATATCTGTGGCTTTGGAGACTGTGTGGAGTATGCAAACATGCTAATAATAAAAAAGTCCACATTCTGCTGAGCTTGTTCTCTGCCTGAATCAGTATCTGTACACTAGTGAAAGTGACTTGGTATAAATTCGTGAACAGTGAGAGGTCAACAGTGTATTCAAATTTCCACATCTCTGTGAATTATTAACCATATTCTCTCCACTGTTTTGTCCAGTTCGGTGTTGTAAGTGCTCTTTTGACACTTACAGCTAAAATAAGCCTCAGCACCTCTGGACACACAAATTCACAATGGTGTCCGTAGCAGTTAGAGTGTCTAATATTGTGCTATGGCATGAGCTGCCAGTCCCTACTATGTGCAAGTTAATGAAACATTTACGCTTACTATTACAAGAACCACCACTGGGCCTTGTTGATGCTAATTAATGTCCTCCTACTTTTATGTCAGATCTGATTCTTATCTTGGATTCTATATACAACGTGTAACAAATCCTCCTGGGTCAGTTGTAGGAAGCCATGAGACTGTTATGTATGAGTTCTCCAGGATCCAGCAAGTCTCTATCTCATTCTGCCTCCTGCGATCAAAGCTGCAGGCTGCCTGTCTTTGAAACGTATCATTTGCGCAATTATGAAATTAATGTGGATCCTCTTGTGCCCATTAAAACTGGAACACTGTGCTTGACAAGAGCAGAGTATTTCAGTCTGCCTGTCTGTGTGATGAAATATTAAATTAGAGCATGATTATGTGATTGGAGTGTCATTAGTTAGTTCAATATCCCAAAAGCCCAGTGTTTGTGATGGGAATATTCATGCTTTTGCTGGTAGAACACAAGATTCAAGCAATACAACAAATACTTGTAATTTATTAGTTTATTATCACTTCCTGCAAAACTTCATTTCCAGTCAAACGCCATTTACACTTTAATAAACTATAAACTACAACACTGTTTTTTTGTGTTATTAGCAATCAGATTAAAAGGTGTGAAACAAGGTGGTGTTTAAATATTATATTATCGAAGGTGCCAAAAATGTGCAGAAGCAGCACAAATTCAACCTGTGAATCTGAATTTCAGTAAAACAGATTCAGATTTTTAATATTACTTAATTTTCTAACTATTTCTAACTCACCAGCAGAGCTCTGTGGTGCTGCTGTCCAGAGTAACTAAGTAAACCATGTTCAGCTCTACAGTACATGGACAAAATGAAGAATGATACCACTGTAAATACTGGATCCTTCTGTAGATGATTTATTCTTAGGAAACATTGTGGACAATTATCTAAGCCAAATTTCCCTCCCACACACAAACTACTTTTTTTATCTTGCGGTATTTACATATACATACGTTATTCAATGCATATACTATATACTGTTTTGCACTTTTGCTTAATTTCTTTTTTTTATTTGTATCTCTTAACAGGTACACACACCACCGACCAGGCGCCTGTGTGTGAGTGTTTGTGTGAGATCCTTGCTTAAAGAGACTTCTGAGAGATCGTGAGTACACTTTCTACTCTGCATTTTCTCCTGTTTTGAACCAAAGCTGTACACGGTTTCTGAAGAATCCTTGTGTTGATATACTGTGAGATTGTTTATGTTGTAAAAAAGCTAAACCCAATTCAAAGCTAAAAAGACTATTACACAAACTATGAATCATGTGAAGGAATATTTCAAACTCCTTCCATTTTAGTTTGATCTAACAAAAGGATATAAAACCTCACAATGATTGTAAAAGAAACAAACGTACAATGATTAAATGCTAAATCCTTCAATGTGAGCCATAGGCAAAGCTATACAGTTCAATTTTGCTTTAATGCACAACCTCTTTCTTGCTGACTGATCATTCTGCTTTAATAGGCCATTTAAAATTAGACAATTATTCCCAGTGCTTTACCCTCTAACCTTCTCGGTCTCTCGGTCTTTCTCAAGAAACACAAGTTATGTCCTGTAAGGGGTTATGTACTGTCTTGGTGAAAAGCCTATGTTGTCATGATAATACATTGAAGGTGTGATCATAGCACACGTCAGCTGTTTGTGTGTGTGTGTGTGTGTGTGTGTCCTCTGCAGCTTTTTCTCACATCTGCAATTCTGCATTGATTCCATGCCAGTGAGCAGAAAGCTGATGCAGAGTGGTGGGTTCTCTGTTATAGCCAGGTACGTCAGCCAGTGGCTATTGCCATAACAGGATGTGTCTGAGGGAGTTTAATAATGCTGCAGAGTAAATGACTGCAGTAACTACCGTAATCAACTTTGCTGCAGTCCTAACCAATGTGGAAATCTACTGTATACGCAATTAATATACTTTTATAATAATTACAGTTTTTTTGTAAGAATTATATATATTCAAGCATTCTTTCGTTGTCGTATTAATGCAGTACAGTACTAAACACTGTATTTTACAAAAAGGGAATTCTTGTGAACAATTGGAGGCTTTCCTTAATTAGCACATGAAACACGTTATTCACAAACAGCAAAAACATGTTATTTATTCCCAGAGCTCTTTGGGATTATAATCAACGCATCACCCCACTAATTGGTGGCCATTTATGCTTGTTAGGACCTCATCTTTGCTGAATCACTGCCATGTACTTTGTCACCTTGCTTTTCAACATTTTATATGGGTCATTATCAGAGAAAGCTGAAATGAAAAAACTTGTTATGTTTCTTGCATCTCAGCGGAGAGAGGGTAGCATGCTGAGCAGATATTTACAACATCCCTGGGAGATGTTAAGATTGTAAATTTACCATCAGGACCTGTCAAAAGTCTGAACATTCACATTCCCAGTGTGACATGGTTGGATGTCAGATAAAAGTACATTTTTACACAATCAACAGGATTAAGAGTCAAATTAGCATTAGCTAAATGCTAATGGCAGCACACTAAACATGCTCACGTGACAATGCTAACATGCTGATGTTTAGCAGGTATGATGTTTGGCTTAATTTGATAATATGTACTAAACTGAAATTACAGTTGAAGCTGATGGGAATTAGTTTTGCAGACAAAACCCCCCCAAAACAAAGCGTATTGGACAAACTGAAAGTTTCATCCTGAGGTGGACATGAATGTTTGTCCAGTGGTCATCCATCCAATACTCTTTGAGACAGTTCACTCAAATCACAAATGTAAAAATCATGGTGGCACTAGATGAAAAGTCAGGGGATCAACAAAGTAAAAAAAGTCCTCTGTGATCTGCCGGGAGGGGAATATAAACAGTTACTCAAGCATATGGAAGGTGTTGCTATCACAGGCAGGGAGGGAGGAGTTTGTTTTTCACCTGCATCTCTGTGTGTGCGGTATGCATAGTGATGCTTTTGCTGGAAAATTCTGATGTGATCCGTTGCCCCGGACATTTAATGATCTCTGAGTGCATGTGAACGTATACTGGTGAAAAAGTGACTGATTAGGTAGTGATTAAGTCTGAGGTGCAGATAAGCCACTGTTGCAACATCAGAAACACTTTACAGACAACTAATAATATGCAAATGTGGCTAAGCTGGAATTTATTGGAATCTTACCGTACACTTTCTAGGTCTTATTTCTTCCTATATAATTCACAGGCTGGTACTGATTCAGGGATGAATATGGGATTTACCTGTAAAAAAGATAGATGACTTAGATAACATAACACTAACCAGGACCCCATAGAGCAATTAAACATTTGAATTACCCAGAGGCAGGTTAGAGACCTGCTCAGGGAGGCCATTTCCAAAGGTTTGCATCAAAGATAGATGTGTTTTAATACAGTGATGCTGCTGTTTAACATTGAGTCATGGACACAAACAGCAATCCCCTCTGATTAAAAGGTTTTTTTTTCTCTTTGCTTGGTTACCGTCTGAAATAGGAGATGACCTTATTCAATGGTTGTATTGATCAACTTGATTCAATAACAGTCTGACTTTATACTGCGGAGATTTCTCTATCTGACAAGCTGAGCTCTGCTGCAGGACCACGATGCATTTCTCTGTTGAACCGACTCCAAACACCCTGTTCAGAGTCGTTAGAGCCGGCATCAGTCAGACAAACCCATCAGAGGCCAGGCAGGATATCCTAGTAGGGAGCATTTACCAGTTCCAAACCAGCAGAATGATCCTCAGCCTCTGGTAGATTCCTCTTTTCTAGACATTGTGACCCATCCCGCTTTATCCCTGCCCTCTCTGTGCATCTCCTGCACTCAACATTTACTAAGCTTTCTTCACGTACTCCATCTCTACTACTCTCTCCCTTCCTCCCTCCCTCGGTCTTCTGTATACAGTGGACACAACTTATTTTTTTTCTCATGCTTCTTGTAGATGAATGTTCTGTGATGGTGAGCTTACAGCAGCCATCAAACACCGTGGATTTTCTTATCTCCGGCCCTGTGAGCTGAGAGGCTCTGAGGTCCCTCGGATGTTTTTCTTCTCCCGTTCAGAAAGAACGATGCCAGCTTCTTTGGGGTGCTAACACAGCTGAATTTGTGCCAACATTTTGATATCAACAACTTCGGTAAATACTGAAGCAGAATCACCGCTGGCTAAACGGTAATATTGCAATCAGTCGATCACAGGTAGATTGTCCTCTTTCGAAAAACTGATTTAGGCCAGGTCTTATTCTACAATCCTTTTCTCAATCTCAGTGGGATCGTTGTGCTCAGATAAGGCAGGATGTGTGATGATGCTGCTTACTTGTGTGCATGTGTGTGTGTGTGTGTGTGTGTGTGTGTGTGTGTGTGTGTGTCTTACAAGTGTACATGAGTGTGTGCGATCATCTCCAGACTCATCAACATGGTGCTCGTCTCCTGTCACAACACTGTCTGGCAATGAGTGGCTCTGTCACACTGGGTGACACAGCACTCCAATTAATCACAGAGAAGTACCACTAATGAAGTCATTATGTATTCTGAGAGTTTTATCTTGACATCCACTTTTCCCACTAAAGACTGATACACAAATACATGTTAAAGGCCTAAAGGCATAGTGGTAATGGATTAGCAACAGGACGTGGTTTATGCAAAGTATTATTCTATCTCTGCAAGTATTTATGTAATTTCCCTCCTTTTGCTTGCTCTCACCTATTAAATATCAATTAAGATTGTTTTTTTTGCTTGCTTTTTATTTAAATGGGTTCATGGACAAAGTGCTTGAGTCCCACTTTCCCATTGAACAAACTACGTCATAGGCAGAGTTAGATCTGTATACACAGGTCAGGTAAAATTAAAGTCAGAATCAAAGAACGCAAGCCACTCTGTGTGGCTGACACTTGCTTTAGTGTTGTTGGTTGTAAAGTAGGACATGTACATCCTCATAAACAATCCCAGACTGAAGGCTAAAATAATAAATTATGTAATCATGTACTCTGGGCTGCATCATTCTTGGGAAACTACACATACAGATGAGATACTGAATCCACATTTAATGATACTGACATTAGGATGCAAGTTCAGAAACATCTGTATACACAAAATGTGTCAAATCTAGAAAATGTGTTTAAATCTGTTTACAAGTATTTGACATTTGACAACTGTTGACAACAACAGACGAACTATAGAGTACTCCCAACTGAAGACTAGTAATTCAAATACCATAATATTTCACCTCTATAAACAATCTCTATGGTGTTTTTTTTGTCTGGATGAAAACATACCGTATTCCCAATAAAGGCACTTTTTAAATTGGTCCAACTGGATCAAGTGAAGAGGTTCTGATGCAGAGCACAGGCTGCATGCATGAACACTAAAGAATAAAATGAAGTTCTGTTTTTACAAAGACCATTGATCCAGTAATCTCTGAGTTAGGCGTGCAGTGTCTTTCGAATCTGAAGACTTAAAGTTATTAAAAGACTGTTGGCACTGCTAGCTGCCGTGGGACAACAATATGAGGCTGAGCTTGTGGATGCAAAGTTCAAACTTAAAAAAACTTAATACAATTGGTCATTCAGTAATCCTACCTCAGCATAAAAAATACTTATACTTAATACTACTCAAATACGTATTGCTCTACAATTCTTCTCTTGATTCAATATAAATAAAGTTTTGTAAAAATCAAAATGCAGCAAGACTCGGTCAATATCAAACAATACAGTGCTAAGTTGATCCACAGTTCCCATGGTGCTCGGACCAGCCAAATGCTATTTGTGGCTACATTTGACTTAACTCCTCTGAAATCAGCAGCTTGACAGCGGGCAGGGACACCCACACAAACATAAACACATTCATATGCATGCACATTTACAAACAGACAGCAAGAGAGAGAGAGAAGTGGAGAAAAATAAATCCCACACAAACAGTTTGTAGCAGAATACAAAGAGCTGAAGATTAGCGACAGAGCTGCATACGTGTTGAGATGCCAATCTGACAGACACACAAGAACACACACACACACACACACACACACACACACACACTGATACATCCTTGCTTCTAAATTAATCAGGATATTACTTCTTGAGTGATACCATGTGACATGGATTTTGATAAGAGAAGTAGAGCAGTAATAGCCTTTGCAATGAATTCAATTACATACATTAAACTAAGGGATGTAAGCCTCCAGGTATGTGTAGTTAGTGATATATCTTAATACTGAAAATCTCTGCAAACGATAAAGTACGAGTGGAAGACAGAGAGAGAGAGAGAGAGAGAGAGAGGCAGAGAGAGAGAGAGAGAGAATGATCTTTGTTCCTCAGGCCTCAGGCTCACAGCTGCTGCACTGTAGAGACAATACTTTGCTCCTTGCTCCACAGGTTGCTATGGTGATAACTGACCTGAGGAAATGTAAATCACAACCTACCGAGTCCACAGGTATTTCAGAAAAAATGTGAGAGTCCATTATTTTTTCTTTAAATAACGACGGAATGAATCACACAAACTCCCTGATGGTCTTATGAAACCAGTGTGTAACCAGTATGTGTCTGCTACAACTGCCATCAAAAGTGATAAGTAAAAGGTTTCTATGTTATCAGTAGAGTTGAAATGATTAATCAATTAACTGATTAACAGAATACGAATGCAACAATTTGGATTGTTTTCAGAAAAATCTACAAAATATCACTGTTTGCAGCTTTGCTTGGGAATATTTGCTATTTTCCCAGTGATCTATGATAATAAACGGAATATCTGTGTTTTAGACAGTTGGCTCGAACAAGCAATTTGATGATGCAAACTTGGATTTACTATTTTTGGACATTAGAAAAAATGTAACTGATTAGTCAGGAAAACTATCTGCAGATTAATTGATAAAGAAAATAATCATTAATCTCTTGGTGAGAAGCTAGTATGCTACCAAAATCTTAAGACACTATTAGACTTATGTAGTAAAGTAGATGTCACAGAGAGTGTGTGTGTCTACAAGAACAATAATGAGAATAAAAGTAATGAAGCAATATCCTGAACATGCCAGTAGCAGAATGTGGCCTAATGTATCTGCACAGTGCTGTTCGCGTATAGCACTAAAACACATTCTGTGCTTGCAATCATCTACATGCTAAACTACTTTCCATCTGGGATTCAATAGTCTCTTAGACACAGACACACTGGCTTATGTCCCCTGCTATTTCTTAATTACGAACACACAACTCTCATCTTGAAATCGTAAATGTCACCTCAGAGCTTCTGGCTACGGTTCCAGTCCTTCCTCTTGGTTATGGCTCTTAAGTAAAATGCTGAGGTGCAGTCTGAGTAATGCAACACTTGGCCATACTCTGGACTCTGTAGCCACAGTGGCAGGTCATTCATTATTTTGTAATCCCAAACATAAACCCAAGGGTGAGATTTTGATGCAGTGTATCAACTGTTAAAACATTTTCCCAAGAGTTTCTTTCCCAAACAGGTAAGTAGATTGTCTATTCTCTTCCTTCTCCTCTCCCTCTACTTATTCTGCCTCTATATCACACCCAAGGATGTGTGATGTAGTTGTGTGTGCTGTGTATGTGTGGGTATGTGTGTGCATGCGCGTGATGTGCTCTGGACTGCGATGAGCCGTGAGGAGGCAGTGCAACGATAAGAAACATATCGGTGCTCAGCACCTGCCTGCGTGCCTTCTGACTGGCTGACTATGCAAGACGATTGCATGTGGAGTCCCTGTCATTGTCACAGCAAAAAAGCTCAAAACTACAAAGAGGAAATCAAGTGGCGTGTGCAGACTTTAAGGCTCGGTTTTGCCAATGAGTGCATTTTCTCCCACGGTGCAGCGAAAATTAATCACATCAAACAAATCTGTTTCAGGTTTCAATCATTATTTGTTGATCTGACTTCAACATCTGATCAATCCTGAGGAAACATGAGAGTAGTAAAGTTGTTTGAAGATGGAGTGAATCCTTAAAGCCTCAAAAACAAGCAATTTTGTCTGAACCCTACAAGCCTTAGTACATGTGTCACTGTGTAACAAAAAGCTGCAGTCATTTTGCTGACAGGTTAGCTTCTGTCAGTACAGCTTTACGTCTTTCAGCTTGTTTTACCTGCACTATAATAGCCCTGCCAACTCTGATCATGTGTTCCCAATACATACAGCTCCTTTTTTTGAGACACACTCTGTATGTTGTGTTGTATTTTGTTTGGTAGCACGTGACCTTATTACTTTGAATGGTTCATAAGCACATAATCTGTCATTCTAGCCACTGTTTGTGCTCCATTTGGTTCGGTTTGTTTGCAGCTCAGTGGAGCAGCTGAAATAATTTAGTACACAGTAACACAAAGCAGAGTTGTTAATTATCTTAATGCAATCAGACATTTGTTTGTCCAAGGTTCAGACCAATAGGCTTGAGCATACGCTCACATGCCTAACACCAACCATCTAATTTTATTATGTTTAAACTGAACTTCCTGTTAGTTTTTTCCCCACACAAACTATGACCAAAGTCATTTAATTTGCACACCTGATCTGTCTTCTCCCCCACATCAAAATGCATGTATACATATATATACAGCATATATACAAGCTCTGCCTTGCACTATCCTTTCAGTGCCCCGTTACAACACCACTACTTTGCAATCAACTTTGCTTTCTCAAACATAGGTGAGCACATGCTTTCTCAAACTTCCTGCACACAGCTGAGCACAAAGCTGGAGACGAACGGAGATGAGCTGTGATGATTAGCTGAGACAGGGCTACGGCCTAAAGGAGAGAGAATGAGCAGTCAGTGGACATCTCTAAGTCGCTCAACACCTAAGGGACATTCACAAGTCCTCTGCAAGTCCTTCACTTTAACAAAGATGTGAAATTTAACATTAAATGTTAGATGAGTCAGTAGCACCGTCTTCTACCATTTTATGACAGCCTTTGCACCTAATAATGAAAAGATGGATACATTTTAGTGTCAAAGGTCAAAAGGTCAAGTCAAAGAACAGCTGAAATTCCTACAAAGTGACAAGCGTGCACAAAAGAGACCTATGCTTGTTATCTGTGACTCAAATAGACAACATACTTTTTACTATTCTACACCATCATGACGCAAATGTTCCCCGGTGCATTGTAGGTGCTGTTCACCACTCTTTATGCAATAGAGACAATTTTACAGATTGATCCTTTCGAATGGTCCTGCAAAGGGTTCGATATGACAGACCACCCAGAGCATTACCAGCAATCTTGTTGATTATCTCCCCATTCACATCGACTATCATGTGGTTCCCTCCCCCCTCATACTTAGTTATCACTCTGTGGTTGCTGATACGGAGCTACATTATTGATCGCACCCCATTAACAGGGATAAAAGTGCACAGTTGCTGTCTGAATTATCACAACTCACGGCAGAGCCATCACTCAGTGGGCCACCTACACTTGCAGGTGGAATAAACATCCGTCCACAGGTATGCTCTACACCACGTACCCTATTTAAAATACATTTATCAGAGCATAAAAGAGAATACATTGTGCTAGACTCTTCCCAAATAGATCTGAGGTGTAACAGGGGCTATACAATGTTTGGCAAAAACTAAACAAAAAAGTACACAGGAAATTAAATGAGATGCGGAAATCTTTATACTCTGCTCTCTCCATTAATTGTGCCAGCTGAACGCCTACAGAATGATAATTAACGTGTACATTTTACTGGGCTTTGTATTGTGCCATTTTGTTTCACCGTCTGGAATAACAAACAAACATTTGTTGGTAAAATGCTCAATATATCATGGCTGCAGAGGGATAGTATCATTGTTTAAAGCAGTGGCTTAGCGCTAAGAAAAATGTATTGAGAATACTTATTTACTCTTTGTAAGATATCAAATAACACTTTTTTCAAATATTGAACACCCTGATTAATGCTGGCAAGCGAATTACACATGACAATGACAACTGCAACAAGAATTGTGTGCAGTCAGCAGTTCTGCTTCAATGCAATAGTCAAGCTCTTTAGGATACGTGCACCACAGCAGGCTACATATACCTCTCTCCTCTCCTTTTCCCAGGGTGCATTAAATGGATTAAAGCACTAAGAGCAGCCAAGCATATATTAATTTCCTCCACACTGAGAGTGAGAGCAGCAGACAGCAGCATATTATGGAGTGTCACCAAGTTCCTGGACCATCTCGCCAAATCAAAGACGGAAGATTAAAATCTTTAGAGTAGATACAATCTTCTCCATTAAGCTGCTTTGATGCAGAGGTGTTTGTTTGCTTTTTACCACACTCAAATAGGAGGAAATATGTGAATAACAATGTGTATTAAACAAAGGGTAGACCTGTGTTGTGTAGTGTCATTCTGTACAATTGATCACATTAAATTTGCAACATTCAGTGTAATACCTGAATAGCCAATGGAATGATGCTCAAGCAGATATTGTAAGGAAAACCAATTGAATACACAGACAGTGAATGTTATGCAGATATGAGCACTTTGCGTTGGTGTTTAACAGCTTGCAGCTATGCAATCTGTGATCATTTTGTTTCAAAATTAAAAGCAGATTACTAAGTTAGTCAGTTAGTTAGACAGTTAGTTAAACCTGCTGCACACATGGTTTAACTGAGGTTTCACACCTTGACCACACCAGGTGGCACTATTAACCAGCATATTCTGTATACTGGAAGCCAACATTATATTAGAATATCTATTTAACATAAAGAGGAATGGTGAGACTACAGTAGAGATGATGCAACACCAATGTTCCCACTCTTTAAGAAAAGCCCTGCAGCCACAGTGGATGCTGGATAATATACCCACAAGACACCCATGCAGAAAAATGGCATAAGAATCTGTTACTTTGTTTAAGTTCGATAGATAGATAGAAATATGTGGTTTAGAAAATAACTGTGGCAACACATTAAACCTCAAAGAGAACCTCAAAGAGAACAAAAGCACACAATTGCTGCCCAGTGGTGGATTTTGATGCAAGCTGAGGCAGGGGACCAGTGGGGCCTGACTGAACACAAGCAGGCAGGCAGCAGGAGTATGGCAGCCCAGCAGGCCAGATAATTACACACCCTGACGGAGCGGCCACTTGGTATTCTCTGCACACCCACTAAAACATACCAGCGCTAGATAAGTCGGTGGTAAGAGAGTGAGACAGAAGGAAAAAGGGGGAGGGAGAGCTGCTGCAGAAGCTCCCAGACCAGCCCGACCCAGACGGCAGGGAGGCTGGATTACTAATCAACCCCTTGCTGTAGTCTGAACCTGAGCCTTCTGACAGACTAAGCCAACATGCTATGCTAAAGGACCATGTCTTACATTTTACTCAGTGATGTCAGAATGAATGGAATTCACCTCATCATGTCAATATACACAAGCACCCTCATGAAACTGTTGTGAAAAAGCAGTAATGACAAACACAGAAAACATATCTCAGTGAGAAACGTGACAGTGTTGCAGAGTAGAAAGGTCGGACTGGATGTTGTGGTTAATGAGGTGTCCACACTTTGTCATTATTACATGTAACTGGAAGATGTGGGAAGAACTGTTGTATTGACTATTGCTACAGTAAAGCTAGTTATTATTCTGTCTTCAGCCTTATTATTTATGTTGCTGTGTGGAAATGTACAAAGGAGGAAAATAGATCTGGGAATGTCATTTATCATGCAGTTAAGAACAATGCATGAATTTATATTACAAGGAGGGAGTTTGTGGAAATGTGTTTGAGACGGACGTGTTTACACTGTGTGAAATGCATTACTGAATATTAGTCAGAAGCACAAATACAGAAAATGGAGGAGGTGTGGGAAATGAGCTGCATGCTGCACACTGAGGGAAAAGACCACTTTATTTGCAATCACAAAAGGGCGGAGATGGGAGGGGCATGCGGGTGATATCTCATGGGTGGCAGCAAAAGGAGGAGGACGAGGGGAAGGCAGCCATGCTGTATTTGGTAGAGAATGAGTGTCACTCTGTGTCGTTCCGCTGTCAGGAGAGCTGCTGAGAGCTGTGTGCTTCACTGAAGGGTGACAGAAAAGAGACAGAGCCGCACTGCTGTTGTCACGGCCACTCTGCGTCTCAGTTTTCAGCTGTGGGCAACGGGCTGGTGTAACTGGCCGCAGGCTGCTCGACCTGAGTGGCTAATCATGCCATTTTCACTATGTATGTGAAAGCTCTAGTCAAAGCCAACTGTTAGCTAATGGTCTCATTTACAGAACCGTGCATGGAGGAATTTCATAAAGGTCAGGCGTGTTTGCCTTGGCCGCAATGTCAACACTTAAAACTTCTGTCTTATTTACAGTGTTTATACATCTTGAAAGGTTAGGTCTGATAAATAACAAGAGTCCTGTCAGAGCACAGGCTGACTGGTAGACTTTGGGGAGAGAATAATTCTACGCAGGCCTGACTCTCTCCTTTCAGCGCCTGACTGATGAATCAAATGCAGTCAAGTAGAACCTCCCCAGCCTGAGAACATAGATTCAAAATAACCAGCCATGGAAATTGCATCTCCTTGCTATCTAAGGAAGGTCACTGAACTATGACGGCAGAATTTTTATTTTCCTGGTTTAGCCATATATAATATTATAATATTAACCCTATTTCACGTAGGACATATTCCTCATTGCTTATTTCTGTACTCTATATTTTATTTTACATATTTCTATTTAACTGCCTCTGTGGCCGTTTTTAGTTTTTAAATCAATTCTCAATTGCTTCTCTTTTTTTCCACCACCACCACAAAGTGGCTTACTTTAAAAGTAAGCAAACACATTCACACACACACACACACACACACACACACAAGTGTTGTAGTGGAAATATATAACAGATTGGGGGTTAATTCATGTAAGCATACTATTTAATTAGGTTTTTCACAATATTTCAGCAATATTTGTCAGATATTTTCCTTTCTATTTCATTTTAACCCGTGTTCGTTGGACTAACAAGCAGATATCTGACTGCACATCCAGCAGGGTAATTGGGAAAAAGTTCTCCGTGTCTGCCTCTCATATATACTGTATGTATTTTACCTTCAGCAGACCAATGAGCGTGCTGTTTCACTGATGGGTAAAGTGGACCCAAATGGAAGGTTAAAAAGATTGCCTCTGTCATATTCTCTAAACCCCAGGGCTATGGAAATGCAGTTCTAAACTTGGCTGCTTCCACCTTCCTCAGTTTAAAAGCCTATTCTTGCTGCTGGAATGTAGATGCAGCTCATAGTGGACAGGAATTATGGCATTATGTAATGTATCACAGGTATGCAAACCATTCTCGATTTTATGTCAAAGTGATTGACCTCTACAAATATCTGAATGTGGAGAAATAAAGTGCAAAGTCTGTAGCTCACAGCATAAGTTTTATAGTGGCTCAGGTCTAAGTGCTGTATTCAGGTGGCAGAAAGGTGACTCTGAATATTGTATAGTTATGAGTGCAATGCCGAGGAATAAAAACAAGAAGAATGCCTGCACCATTTTTCAGACAGCATCGTCATGTTTGCCTTAATATTTATGACCTCTACAGGGTTACCGCAGTGTCAGGACAGCATTAAAGTCTGCCCCTTGCCCTCTATAAATATATTCCTTATGGGCAGGGAAGAGACTGAAAGTTGTAACAAGCTATTACATGGATGAGCTGCATTTCTTAACCTTTTATCAACCAAAATCCTGCTCAGTGACCCACAGAGACCGTCAGAGCTGAACATCTGTTTGGCTAACCTCCTCCATACATCTCTCTTCTGGGACAGACTGGGCTCTTAACTACCCTGCTGATCCATCACACCTCGCTGTCCCTCGTCTCCATATCTATCTGTCCATCCGTCTGTATGCCAGAGACAAGGCCATGGCTATTGATCCCAACTAAATGAAGCAGGCTCAAGGTCTTTACAACAAAGCTGTGTTTTAACTGACTCTGGCTGAAGGCGAATCCCGCTGTCAGACCGAGTTTTGTCACAGTGCAACAAGGTCTGTGCTGAGTTGTGGGGGCCCGACTGCCAATGTTAATGGTGCAGCTTGGTATTATGGAATTATGTTCTCAAAGTAAACCCAAGGCACACAAAAAGGAGTCATTTGCTGGGCTTGACGCAACTAACTAAAACTAGCTGTTTATTGTTTGTGCAGAAACACACACACACACACACTCAACACTCCTAATAGCTATGCTCAGGGACTGTGCCAATGATCAACAACAGCTGGTTTACAGTAGCCCATGGTTGATTATTTTACAGGACTGCAACTAACTAGTTATTTTCATTATTAATTAATCTGCCAATTATTTTCTTGAGTAGTTGATCGCTTGGTCTATCAAAGGAAAGAACTCCCACAGCTCAAGTTGACCTATTTAAATTTCTTGTTTGTCCTACCAATAGTTCAAAACTCCCCTAATAATCAGTTTATAATGGTATAATGGTATACCCAGCAAATATTCACATTTGAGAAGCTGGAACAAAGGAATGTTTGGTGTTTGCTTACAAAATGAATTAAACCATTAACGGATTATCAAAATTGTGGCAATTAATTTTCTGTGAGCCAACTAATTATTTCTACTTTATTTACAACATTTACTTTTACCTGAGACGTAATGCAATCTCTAGTTATTTTCTTTATGCTTGATGATTATAAATAAATCAGAATACTGCATATTTTTATGTCTTGATAAGAAAAAGTCAGGAGAAATCAGGGCTGCAATTAACAATTATTTTCATCAGCGATTAAAACTGCTTATTATTTTCTTTAAAAATCAGTTACTGTTTTTGTGTAATGTCAGAAAATGGTGTAAAAAAAGTATCTTCTAATTTGTCAGTCTAAACCTCAAAGATACTCAGTTCACTATTGTATGTTGTAAAGAAAAATCTAAAATCCTCACTGGAGAAGCTGGAATCTTAGAATCTTTGGAATAATAATAAATAATTACTAGATTCATCAACTTATCATTTCAGCCCTACATGGCCCACAACAACAAAAAAGTATGCCATGCCAGAATAACATGCTAATTATTATGTGATCGCATAAAACAATGAGAAATAAATGAACATGTTTACAGCCCTCCACGGACGCCAGTGGGGATGTGGAGATAATCTAGAAAGGCAGAGTAGGTCCACAGCAGGTAAAAGGCATAATAAGAGACTCAGAGAAAGACAGAGTTAACCTCTTGGCTGGTGCCAGTATACGGCTACTCTTTAGCAGATGGGTTGTGGGGTTAAGCTGCCCTGCACACTGTGCACTGTGGAAGGGGATATTCATTTTCATAGAGATTTTCTCCCTCATGGGATCCCCAGTGTGAATAGTGTGCCAATTCCTGTTTATCCAGAGTTTTATCCAATGCCTGGATGGTCTGAACTTCTTTTTAGGCTCATTCAGTGCTTGCAGATCTACCTGAAAAATATACAAATAAAATAAACTAAATAAATAAATCTAGTGTGAGTAAAGACATTAGAAACGATCTCTATAGCCTTTGAAGAATAGAAAGAGATTTAAGCACACGTGGTGAATCACAGATGTGTGACATTCATAGATACATCTGTTTATACTGTTCTGATAACACTGTAGGACACGGCAGGATAAAGCCTGTCCACTATCATTCATCTTCATTTGTCTTGATCGAGTGACTCAGAGAGAAGGGGAGAAAGGCAGAGAGAGAGAGAGAGAGAGAGAGAGAGAGAGAGGGAGGGAGAGAGAGAGATGTAGAGGGAGTTCAGTCCAGGTAAGTTGAATGATAGGAAGTCAGCGTGTTAACAAAGCTACAGCTTCCACCGAAATCCACTTCTGGAAGAGGGTTTTTTTCCCCATGTTTGCATTGTTGCTTAATGGACTTTGGAGAGGAAAGCGAAATGAGGTGCCGTATCCTTCTCAAGGTTGTGAACTCCAGTGCGAAGGAATCACATCGACTCCAAACCCCATTCACTTTTTTTCAGATCCTTCTTAACCTTTTACCGTCTCCATCTCCAAGACAATAACACCTTGTTATTGTTTTGGAGAGTCAATAACACATAGAGGAAAAGCATGCATCACTCTTTCGTGATGACTTTTCTCAAGATGTTCATCATTTTTTACTTGCTTGGTTTCAGAGGTTCTTGATTGAGGTTTCAGCCTAAATGCCTTTGTATAGTCTGCTGTGGTCATTTCAACGTTTGGTGATCAGCGGTTCAGTGGGAGTTATGAGGAAGCCAAACAAGCTAAATCTGGACATTTCCACCATTTATCCAATACTTTAAGCTATTTTGACTTGTTTGTACTCTTGCAAACTAGGTTTTAAGCACTCTGGATCACAGCAGGGGGTGGTGAGTTGTCACAACAGACTCAGATTAGTGGGAGGTGTGTCCTGTGTGTCGTAGCTGGTAGTTTAAGGGTTATTGTGACAATTACCATACTGTTATACTAGATGCAATAAGATCACCCCTACACCAATGTATGTTTTTTTTTCCTCCTATAAACATGTTCTTTTTCTTTTTACCAAATCATAATTTTTTATTTTTTCAACCATACCACTCTAATGATTTCTGTAGAACACACATTCATCTGCTCAGAAATGGTCAGTTATTCACAGCTGTATTATACACACTTAAGCAGATGCTGTATCCACACCTACGAGGCTGAAAACACACATTTTTGTGCAACTAAACAACAGCAGGTGCACACCTGACATAACCATCTTTCTCCTCTGAGTCCATAACCTAATTAAGCATTCCAACCATTTAGGCTTGCTGGCCTAACATTGCACAGTGCAAATAAAGAAAGTGACTAATTGTTTGGCAAGACAAGAAATTTAAAGCGCTCAAAAACTTAACTGTCTGTTAGTGGACATTTTTCACACAAATTACAGCGTGAAGAGCTTATGCTGTCTTTCCTTGCTGCATCAATCGCCAATCAAGCTGTTGTTTTTAGCCACAGCCACAATCCATTTCTAAATAGGCAGCCAGCTTTAACTGTTTGAAGAGAGTGGTGACAGATGGATACACAGACAGTGACATAGAGAGGGAGGTGGCAGAGAGATTTATAGGGAAAAAATCTGAAAAACAGTATAGGTGGGCAACAAGTTTAGAAAGTGAAAGTGAGAAACAACTCAGCAGTGCTTGCTAAATGGATGCCATCTGGCCCTACTAGGGAGGTCGTTTGGGTAAAGAAGGGAAAGGATGCAGCCATGCTGGCAAGCAGGCCAGCAGGTGAACACAGCCAGAGACAGACAGAGGGATGGGTACTGCAGCTACACAAATCTTTCGGTCTAAATCTTTATTTTGTATGACTGCAATGCAAGCACCCAGCATGTCAAGTGAGGCTTACAGAGAGGGAGTTTGTATTGTTAACCTGACAGCAGGGCTGTCTGCAGAATCTACCTGCAAGAGTGAGCAAAACTGGGGAAAGCAGTTTAGATACAATGAGACAAGAAAATGTAATAAAATAAAATGTGCCTGTGTGTGTGCATGGGTGTCACAGGGTGCAGTCCACAGGTATATGATTGAGAGGCTGAATTAAACTGCATAGTAATGGTGAAGGACAGGAGAGGAGAAAAAAAGATGGAAAAGCAAAGTGAACTACTTCCAATTTTACTCAAAGGACTGCCTACGGTTTTAAATGATCCGATCCTGCCGATAAAATACACAATGAAAAGTTTATCAGTAAGGAAGTCCAGGACTGACTTTCATATATCAGCCTTCACTTTCCCCACAGAATGAATTGGTTTGTGTTGTCCCGCAGGATTTCTGTGGGACTGGCCGGGGCAGCCTGCAGTGACAGAAGGGATTAGGCCCAGTGCCGATGGCTTCATTTGATTGGCTCTCCTCTCAGTGCAACATCCTAGTCTATCACCATAATCACATACCACAAATCCTTTCAAAAACATACAAATATTTAGCAGAGGTTTTATCACAGTTAGCAATTGAAAAACAGATTGAAGACAGTGGCAACGGTGCTGCCAGAATGACTTTCATGTTTGCAGCGTCCTAGAGGCCAGGCACGTGACAGGCAGAGTATCTTTGTCTAGGAAGGCTCACTTCACAGTACACTGGGGAGATTATTGTGTCGCCTTTTTCATAATCCTAACGGGATTTTTGCCGATTCAAGGATTTGTTACATTTGATACGAAATTTATCAAATGTAGCGCTCTAGGCTGACAGAGGAATCCTCATTGATTGAAGGGGAAGTATGCAAAATGACTTTATATACATATGTATGTAAAATTAGATATAGCGGTACTCAAAGATCTACCATCTTTATATTGCATTATCTTTTCTAGTGTTCTAGTGGTCCAACATAATTTCAGCTATGGTTAAGATGTATCTTGTCACAAAGGAGAGCATGGCATTAAGAAGTCGCTTACATTGCATTAACTCCCACAACTATTCAGAGTTTCATTCGTTTGACAGATATTATAACTCATAAATAAAGTTTTGGAAAAATAAACTTTTTAAACAGATGATGAGAGGTAAAGTCAGGGGATCACCAAAGTCATTAGGATTCACCATCTGGGAACCATGAATGTCTTTCATTGTCAATTTCATGCAATACTTGTGAAGACAGTCTGACTTTGTCCTATGGATGACAAAGTCACGTTGCTATCATGAAAAAAGCCTTGTAGGCTATCTGAACACCTTTAACTGCCATATAAAAGATTACTGTTGTACTGCTGTCATACATAGCTTCAGCGGTCCACACAGAGCAGTCCTAAAATGGTACCACCACAAACAAACAGAGCAGTAAACTCCTCATAAGGGAAAACCCTTGTAGATTGGATTTACAAAATGCCGCCGCTGATGTTAATGCATTCTTAGGTTCATTAATTATTTAGTCAGCTCGAGGGTATAAGCTCGGCTGGCCGGTCTGTTTGTCATAAACAATCACTGATAGTGCTCACCTATTGTCTGGCTTCTCAAGGCAATGATCCAATAACATACAGTCACTTATGACTCTCCTCAATTTCCAATTAGGGCTGCACAACTCCCAAGTTCCTGCAGTTGATTCCATCTCCGATTCAAATTACAATTTATAATTCAGGCATTTACCAGGCGCAGTTAATCAGGGAGATTAACAATTAGTGCAACAGTGAAATAAGTGAAAATTCCTCAAGCATCAACAGAGTAAATAGAGGAAGTGCCATGATAATTGTCACTGCAATGGACTCTTTAATTCCTATTAAACCATAATTACGAATCTACATTTGAGATGCAGAATCCAAAAGGCTAAGCTGCAACCCTTGCATGTGGGAATAGGCTAAACTAATTAAGTCTGAATAATTTTGCACGAGCAGAAATAATATGGAATTAATTTATCCTAAATGCATAAATCATTGTTGTCAAATTCAATGTCCAACATGTGACTATGCCTATTGCCAAGTTAGCTATTTTATTAAATAGGCTATATATATATATATATATATATATATATATTTATATATATATATATATATACCACATGACCAGTTCTTCATAATTTCCTACAATATTCCCTACTCATCAAATTTATAAATTTATCAAGCAAGACATAAACGTTCAACAGATTATGCCTTTTGTTTTTGTGTTGTGAACGGTGATGCATTATTAAGGACTAACAATGTTAGACCACTCTACCCTCGTTAAGCATGCATCCTCGAGGTCTCAGCAAGATTTTTAGAGGCTTTTCATATTCAATAATTTTTTCTGTGGTTGACATGGTCTGAGAGAGATGCATAATGAAATAAGGCGCTCTTTAGCATCATCCTCTATGAGCCAAGAATTGTTTCAACAAGGAGAGACAACCTCCACAGAACTATTTAAGTGCAGTTCATATAATAAATTGAATTGAACCTTAAGCTAAACTACAAGTAAAGAACAGCTGCAGCTTTCAGCCTAACCTTTTTTTTTAGATTACATTTTATTCACAATGGATAAGATGACCTTCATCTTTGTTAAACTAATTTGTCTTCTTTCCCCAATTTCAATTTCCTGTAGAACCCATCTGGTTTCCAGAGAAGTCACAGCAGTTATAGGCAATTACTCTCTTCTCAAAAATGCAATTCATTTTCCACAGAAACATTTATAACATTTTTGAATGGGCTTCACTTATATAATTATACGTGACATCTGGCTAATCGGGCTTTCATCTCAGACTCAATTCTCTACTGAATGAGACATTCTTCCTGTTTTATTGTGGTGCCCTCCCCTCTCACCTACCCAAATAATAGCCATAGGTCGACTACAAAACATTAAACGCAGCTGCAGGTGTTTTAACGAGGACCAGAAGAAGAGCACATTAGTCTCTTTGCCATGGTTGCCCATCAGTATCTGAAATAATTTTTAGATATTTTCGTTAAATTGTCTTATAACACATTGCTGGCAATAGGCATTTGATACTATACAATTATACTAACTTGTTATAGTTCTCTTATTTCTTGTATGAATTGAAGCTTATACTTCTTTCTCGATATTACACAAACTATAGCTGCCAACACGACCAAAGAGTTGCATCAACACATGATGTGTACATGATAAACTGAATTAAGATTGTATTGCCCTGTATCAAATGTAGCCAGGTCTACCCAGTAAACTGTATGATATCCAGTGTCTCTCCATGCTAATGATGACCCTGTTAGAATGCAGGCCTGGGAGGACAATAAGTAAAAGGTTATTCTTCCCAAACCCTGAGGCCTGGTGAGCCTCTGCAGACTGGGACACTGGAGCAGAGCAGGTATGTGATGGCCTGACCCCTGGTGCCCGAGGAAATGTTGGCATCTGGCCACGGTAGCTGCGGGGTGATCAGAGAGCGTCTGGCCACATCACTATTCTCATCCACCCACTATCCCTCCATCTACCCAAGTTTCAACAAGCTACCGAGAGCCGTATTCATAGTAACGGGCAGGCCTGCCGATGCCCTTGGGGATCATTTCTTGACAGAATTCCTCGGCGTCCTCTCTCAGAAAAAGGTCGACCCCTCTGCTGAATGGCTGTTTATCTTTGCAGAATTGTAAGCTGTGGTGTCCCCCAGCTACCTTCCTCGCTCTACCCTCTGTTCAGTTCTTCCTCACCACTTATTTTGAATGCCAAAAGTCATCTCTAAATTAAGTGAAGAATTTAAAGCTGCAGATTCTGTGCAGTATCCAGAGCCACAGGACAAAAACAGACAGAGGAGGGTGCATTCCTCTGTTTCTGATTCAATAATGTTGTTATGTTTGCTCGTATGTTGGTGGCACCATACAATTTTAGTTTTCCTATTTGATCTTGAAATGTAGAAACAGACTCGGGGACTATCAGAGTACAACAACGGCTCTATGAAAAATGGACAAGGTGTAAGTGCAGGCTATCCACAACAAGACTATTTATATTGTCTCCTTGCTGAGGTCACAAATCTTGGCTCCTCTGCACTGCAGAAGATGTGCTGAGGAGTTACTGACATTCATGATGACACACACCAATCACACCCACCTGATGAACAGCTGGTCACTGGCACCTCCTTAAAGATCCAACAGAATGAGTGTCCTTCCAGCAACTGGAGAGAGGGCCAGATGGTGGAAAGAGGAAGACATTAGAGAGACAGAAAGTTGGGGGGAGAGAAAAGCAGAAGTCAGAATCCACTGAGAGAATCAAAGGGGAAAATAATCATTCTCAATCAAAAACATGTAATCCTTTTTACAGGCATAACCAGTTGGTGCAGTATCATTTGTCTCCGCTGTGCACCTTTGATACAGACAGATGATCCTTTGTAAGTCAGCTGAATATTGAATACAGAATTTATTATTCAAATCTAATCTTTTTAAATGATTAGTATAATTGAAATTCAAAGCATACGCCAAGTAATGGATTTTTAGTCATGGACAGAGAGCAAAATGAAGCCTATCTATGATAAATCAACTCTCATCTGATACCATGACACAAGGTAGAGATCAGTAATGCATCACTGGAATTGTAAATGAGCCATGCTTTCCCATAAGCCACTGTTATCAGAAACAAAAAGTGATAACAATATGAATCTGAACTATTGTCTAATGTGACTCAGCCTCCTGTTACTGACAGTTTGTGTCTGTGGCACAAGGTATATGCTCTCAACAGTGTATCCCTGCATAACAACCCCCAACAGTGCTGTCGGGGTCTCTATCCTTCTCTCTCTGTTTTAGCCCAGATGCACCATTAACATCACAATCAGCGTCTCATCTTTAGTCAGCAATCCTCATGGTCCTAGATCACAGATCTGAGCAGAAATATCTGGCTGTCTTTCCTTCACACTAACACTTCCATCCGTTTTTTCCCCCAGTCATTTTTCTGCCACACTCACACACAGTCTTTCAGTAATCTTGCTTTTACTGCCGCCCACACAGGCATCTGTAAAAGAGCATGTGTGATTCACAGCAGTAGTTTGGTCCACACTGAGAAAAGCTGGCAGATTCAGAGACCTTAATGTGTTAGATACTCATTATGCTATAGGTCCTTGATAATTGCAGTTTCTCTAAAGGCTCAAATGTCAGATGCTTTTAACAACATTAATGCCAAAATTGTTACATCCATCCTGTGCATTTTTCAAAGTAATGCAGAACTTTGTGAGAAGCCAGAAGCAACTTGTTGATAGTGAAGGAGTGGGATTGTAATCTTGAATGTTACATTTTTCAGCTTCTCATTTGTCATTTTATTTTTCTGTTACAAGATCATTCATTCCCAGATGTGCTTAGACGAGCTGTGGGTTCAAAACAGAAAATGCTACAAAAGGAGTGTTTTGGCATGCTGTGGAGAAAGCAGGGTATCTCATATATCCCTTGTATCCTCTTGTCTCTCATGCAGGTGAATGATTGCGAAACAGAGAACGGCCTTTGCAGAGCGACCCTGTCCCATGCTGCTCCCTCCTCTCAGGGGATGGCCAAGGTCCAGGATGGACACACGAACGCATGTGACAGGTACACAGTGCTACACATGACCTTGACACTATAGTTTTTCTCTGCACAGAGAGAATGTTCTTCATTTTAAAAAAGCACATGGATATTTGTCTTTTTATTGATGAATGTGTGTGCACTCTGCAGCCCTGCAATGTTAGAGGAGAGCCAGGATGGTATGGACAGTGGTACCCTAAGTCCTGCCTCAGCTCGACAGGTCACCATCCAGCGCCACCCAACTCAAGGCTTCGGCTTCATTGCAGGCAGTCAGAGGCCTGTCATTGTACGCTCCGTCTCTGCTGGTTAGTGTGTGTGTGTGTGTGTGTGTGTGTGTGTGTGTGTGTGTGTGTGTGTGTGTGTGTGTATGTGTGTGTGAAAGAGGGATAGCAAACACAGGAAGAGTGATGGAACTTTAATAGATCATATGAAGACTCAAATTAAAAGTACAAACTACTGTATGTATATGACTATGTATGCTGGCTGTGTCCCATCTTATCTGCAGACGGCCCCTCCTTTGGCAAGCTTCTCCCAGGAGACCAGATTTTGGCCATTAACGAGGAGACGGTGAGCGACGCGCCCCGAGAGAGAGTCATAGACCTTGTAAGGTAACATCCTTTACTGTCCCAGGAGGGAGGGGGGGTTACGGGCCAGGGGACAAGCAAAACACGGGCAAGTGGAAGTAAAGGGGACACGGGTAAAGGGGGTGGAACAAAAGGAACAAACTGTTTCTTTTTGCTGGTGATGCGTTAAATCAACACAAACCTGTGGATGAGTCAGTCCTTTTGCAGCTGAAGGACAGCGAGGAAATGGCAGATATAAACCCGGAGAAGCTCTCCAAATACCATGCAGTCCATGGCGTTATCTAACCCACTCCACTCTGTTGTCTTTCCATAGACGCTGCAAAGACTCTATAGTGCTCACTGTGCTGCAGCCCCATCAGGTAGTATAATGGGACACTCACTCTCTTTCATGTTCTTCTCCCTCAGGATTTCTCTTACTCTTCACCAGTCTTAACACTTTTCCTGTCACTCTGAATCATACAGAAACACCGTACAGCATTATGTTCCAACTGTGCATACTAATGCAGTGCAGACAAACATCAGTATTCATGCACATGTCTACACATTAGAGTAATTCATTTTTCTGGTAACCCCTTTCAGAGCACCTTCATGTAGGCCCATAAACGCCTACACGAGATCTTATTAAATAAAGATTGTGTGTGCCATTATTAGCTGCTATTTTTTAGATGATTAAATACTGATAAGATATACAAGATCTGAATCAGATTAGTTTTTTTCGATTTCGATCATTTGGATTTGTATATTCATATAAGTTGTGCAGAAGTTGTGCAGGGATTAGCCTGTGTGTTGACTCTAAGTGGTTAATATCTTTATTGTGTGTGTGTATATATATATATATATATATAAAAATATATTTAAACTTCTAGCTGGCAAGTTTCATGTTGAAAAGCAGATTTTGCAGTTTTCGCATTGCAGCTGCATTTGCCAGCTTTCTAACACACGCCTCTTTAGCACTGGCAGTCACAGGGGCTTTTCTTTCATTTACGTCTCTTCTTTCAAGCTGATTCAAGAGTTCCTCTCTCTCTTCTTACTCTCTTCTTCTCTCAGTCACCTAAGTCTGCCTTCATAAGTGCAGCCAAAAAGGCCCGCCTGCGAACCAACCCGCCCAAAGTGCGCTTTTCAGAGCAAGTGTCCATCAGCGACCCAGACTCAGTAAGTTAAACCAGTCACGCGTCCCGGTGACATGTGCATGCAAACATGCTGTTACCCTGTCTCTCCCTCACCCACTGTGAATTTCTTTTGTTTGATCAGTAGTCACAAAAAGCTTCAAGTATCCTCTCTCCATCCTTATTCTCTCAGTGTGAGCTTCCCTACTGAGTGTGTATGTGACCAGTACTTTGGCCTTGAATAAATTGCTTTCCTGACTGATTTGAATTCTCACAGGAGCAACCTGACCCTCTTTTCAAAGGCATTCAAACATTTTTAAAAAACAGCAACAATATAACTTAGAAATCTTGAAATGTTTGTGCACATGGCAGAGGTAAAATGTTCCCTTATTTTCTTACATGACTACTTACTATTTCACATTGTGCAATTAAAACCTGCTGTGTGATGTATGTATGAGGTAAGAGACGATACGCAAATTAATTACTAGGGCATGAGAGAGCTCAGAAAAAGGAGAAGGTATTGTTTAAGGTGTTGGTATTGAGGAAGGGTTGTCTAACTTTTTTGAGAAAAAATGGAAGGGTCTTTTAGTTTTTTTCCACCATATTTCTTTATTTGAAATTTTATATTTGTGAGATTAATTCTAAAATAAAAAGAGATGCACCATGGCAGTGTGTTTTGCCATTTGCAGGGGATATGCGGTGGGGTGTAAATACTGCGATGCACAAGCCATTTAGCACAGAGATATTACTTGATCCTGGTTCACTCATTTGTTGGCTATATTAACAATTTATTTAGGAGCTCTTCATAAGAAAAATTGAGAGTGGCTGTATTTTCACCATTGTGTTATGTTTGCCTGAAATATGGTCGGAGTATTGGTCGCTTTTTTATCAAATTCAATACGATTTAGCACTTTTCAGTTTCCATACAGTCCCTAATGCCTGGTGGTCAATCAAGGACCTATAGGGGCAAAAAGGAGGTTACACTGTAAATACAGTGGCAAGCAACAGACAATCGATAACGAATCAGAAGTTGGAGGAAAGGGTATTTTATCATACTATTTTCTATTTGCCTGAACTTAATGGAAGAATGTAGAGAACAGGATTGCTCATCACATAGCCCATCAGGTCACTGATAACCTTTGGATAAAGCAGCGATAGGCAGACAGCTCGAGCTCGCTTTTCATTACAGCTGATATTACCATCCACTCTAGACAGGCAGTACCAGTAGTCAACATCATGTGAACCCGGAGATTTACTTTATTAGAACTAAATTAAGATTTCAGTTAAAGTCAGTGATATTCCCACAAAACAGAAAACCCCCTCGGCTTCATTAATGGCTACAGCAGCACTGTAGGAGAGCTGATCTTCTGCTTCTCTCTCAGACGTGTGAATCCAATTGATCAGAGCTCAAGGCACTGTTGATGAAGAGATAGGAGGGAGATGCTTGCATTGGTAATGATAAGATGTTTCAGCCCCCCCCCCCCCCCACACACTGCAAGACAGGTCTTAATCTTTGTCTCCAGTTATCAAGAGCCACAGGCTGCTATTGATCATCGAAAGGCTTATCAGTGTTGCCCACCTAGCGTTGTTTATTGAGAGAAAGAGAGGAGGAAAGGGATGAGGCCATTACGTTGAGCAGTGATTTGCCAATTTATTTGTTTATTTATTTGACAGGGACAGTGCACAACTTCTTAGCTGCTATAAACTAATTTACATCCCAGCATGTGACAAAATCAGCTCCAGCTTATCATCACTAACATGAACAAAGGTAGTGGCATGTAATGGGAAGTGACAGACCTGTTTGTGGCGTCTCTTCACTGGACCACCCTCGCTTTATGCTGCAGTATGGAGAAAGATCTGCTCACTCATAACTCAGGCTTTAGTCGCTTCCAATCTAAACAGAAGAACAGCTTGTTGAGCCTTTTGAATACTTAAGTTCTCCAAAAACAGACTGCCGGGCATCTGCTGTGGACACAGCTCTCCCTTTCAACAAAATGCATTTTCTGAGATATATTGTTGCAATAAATCCACATCCATTTACAGTCATGAGTAACGTCTGCCTACTGTTCTTACAAATCCCATCATATAAAAAAGGAAGAAACACAGGATTTATTTTGTTGTGGCCCAGATATATTTAGGATTTCATTTGGACTGCAAGACTTTCGCTCTGCATCCTTGATACGTGTTCCATTAAACCCCCAAGGTCCAAGATATCTTTGTTTCCCTCTGATCACAACTATGTTTTTTTGAAACTATATAACAAGAAGGGAGTAATTTTTTTAAAAAGCACTCAGTACAATAAAAAGGAAAAAAGAAGACAAGAGACAGGATGGGGAGAGTGCCCGTCACATCACATCCTAGCAAGAATGAACTGAACTGCATAACTTTTCTAACGAGTGCTTTGAGTAAAAGCAGTAACCTTGAATCAGGCCTTTACTCACGAAACACTGTGGTGAATGCTTTCAATCCCTGCACACCATCAAATTTTCTTTGCATGGCATACATATTGAACGGAGAGACTGGATAAGTCCTTCCTTGATCCTGATACAGCGGTTGGGATGGGCATCCTAAGGCAAAGATTTTATCCTTCTCAGACTGTCCCAAGTTCACATGAGGCATTTTTGTTTCTTAACACTCCCTCTAAAGGACATCCTCCTTTTTCACAAATTAGTTTTTTTTTTGCCTCAATAGCAAAGCACATACCTATTATTACAGTTTATTGAGTTTGTATTGTACAAATAATTCTTGGTTATCTTTTTGGCATATTTTTACACATACCATCATTTTTATCACAAATCCAAAGCTTTTTCTCCCTCAATCTCTTTCAGACAATGCTCAAGGACGACTCCTTGCTACTCATACCAAATGTGTTGAAGGTGTTCTTGGAGAATGGACAGATTAAGTCCTTTACATTCGATAGCCGTACCACTGTTAGGGTATGTATTCACTACAGCTGTGCACTTAGGTAAGGTGACTGAATTTCAATATATTGCGATTTTTGTCACCCAACGCTGCAGTTCCCCTCAGTTCTATGGAGTGTTTTAGTGTCAACTTTACTGCTTTGGTTCACTCTCACCGATCTCATGAGTGCCTTTTCCAGCTGCAGGCAGCTGTTTCAGAATGACTACCTATTCAGTACTTTCCCAGCACAAAATGACAGGAAAAACAAAGTTAGAGACTAGCTGGTGAACATAGTGGAGCATTTAGCTGCTGAAGAGCCAAATATATGTCTCAGGAGCTGGTAAAGAACATAACTAGAGCTCGAAGGAGAGTGAATATTGGACTTACGTTCATCAGGTGGCCAGAAACACCATTCCAAAGGAAAGGCAGTGTTGCTGAGTCTGCTGGATGTGTAATTAAGCTAATGTTTGCTAACACACAATTTTATGAGGTGATGATATGTCAATGTTGTGTTTCTAGCTTGATGAGCTGCCCTCAACTGGGCAAACAAGAATCGATTATTGTAGGTTTGACATTTAGCCTAATATCATAAATACATGAAAAACATTTGTATACACTTTTTACTTTTGGTGTTTTCTCCATAATGTAATATCACATTTCTATAGATTTTTATCATTTTATTATGTAATGATTGTTTTGGAGCTTCATGTGGAGTGATTATCAATAAAACCCGGGCAAACTTTCTCACAAATAATTTCCTACACATCATCAATGTCTGTCACACATGAATTAACACTTAACCACACCTAACCGTAAATCCCTTAAGCTTCACTTTCAAGTTTATATCTAATAAGAATTAACTTTGAGGAAATAAATAGGAAAACAGCTTCAATTTTGTGAAACTTCACCTTATCAGATTTTGGATTTTAAAATCTCAGTAATATGATTAAGGCCACAAAGCAACATTTGAATTCAGTCAGACAGAGGTCATTTCTGTCTCTATGTCAGCCTCTAAAATAAGTCTGACATCTCTGAGCAGACTTATTAAATCAACTCTATTAGGTTTCCCAAATTTCAGCCTAATTAAATGGAACTCCCGCATAATAAGAAGGCCCAGATCAATAAAACAATGCCACCGATTAAATCAATGGTACAATAAGATCCTCAGTTGTATGCCCATTAGACTGTCGGTCAACTAAAGAAGCTTTCCTGCAGTATTTTAGGCTACAATCTATAGCATTCTGTGGGCCCTTCAGTTGATTTTGTGGCTTCCTCAGGTGTCATTTAATGTAAGGTCAATACTGTTAAAACTGCTTATGCCTATTTTTCTGAGACAGCTGCTTACATCAACTAGTGTCAATTCAATAGTTTAAGGAGAGCAAACCATTAGTGTACATAGATTGCAGCTGTAACGCAACAAATCATTAACATGTCACAACAGTTCTTCCCTGTCCATGCCTCTAATTTATTAAGAGGACAAAGAAATAATGAAACCTTATCCTCAGGCATAGCCCATGGTAAGATGTGATAAACCATGAAATTCCCCTCAGTTTTCCCTGTAAATTTTAGAAGGATATGAGAAAAGCTCTACATAATTCATAGATACTGATCTGCACAAGAACAAAAGTTTGCCCAGCACAAAATGTGTCATTTTGTGCTGGGCAAACAACATGCAGAGTTATTTTCTTGAACAGGATGCACTGCAGAAAAGAGCAGTTTTGGAAGCTCTCCATAGCACAAAATGACACGTTTGATATCAAAGTAATGAACCTAAACAGATCAAAAAGATATACATTTGAAAAACTACCCTATACAAATATGGAGTGAACCCAGGGTGAAAATACCCACCATACATCAAATATAGTAGTTGCAATAGATTGTATTCTTACTGTGGAAATCTATTTCATCTCTAATCTGTTTCCATCTCTATTCTTCCAGGATGTGATCTCCTCCCTGCAGGACCGCCTCTCACTGCGCTACATTGAGCACTTTGCGTTGGTGCTGGAGGCAGGTGGTCTGGACCAGAATCAGAGACTGCATCTTCTGCAGGAGAACCAGCCCCTGACACATGTAAGAGGCCCAAAACAGGAAAATTAGTATGTGTGTAAAGAATTGTTTCAATTGATGGATACGTTCATGGAATTAGCAGTATGAAAGAAATAACAGCAACCCCAAGCTATTATCAATATAAACTATGACACAGTGCTAAAATGAGAATAGCAAAAAACTGTTTTGTAATTTGCATTCAAATTCATAGTTTCAATGTTTGTTGCCTTTGGTATGGATTGAGTTTGGTTTTGACAAATGTTCTAGGGGTGGGGATTCTGTGTAGAGTGGCATCCAATCTATACAATTACCTAAGAAATTAAAATTATTCCCACAAGAACTGAGGTAATTCTGATCACTGAAACTATGATATTGGATGCAAATCACAAATTCTTGTAGTTTCAGGTCTGTTTTATTTGTATTGTCTTATTTTGAGCTGTTGGTTTGCAGTTCTACATCTTTGCATTTCCTCACTTAGACAAAACTAAATTCATACACACTTACTATAGCATTGTGAACATAATGGCCGCAGCCAGTGCACCCACAATGCAGGCTATCCTATTAAACTATGGAAAATTATACATTGATAAGTGTGACTAAAGCAGAAGATGTGGTCGGTTCTCCAGCTGATCCTGTCGTATTCGCTCAGGTGGTGCATAGGACCTACTTCCAAGGGATGAAGTGCCTGTTCCGCATATGCTTCTTCCCCAAGGACCCTGCAGACCTGCTGAGAAGGGACCCCGCTGCATTTGAGTACCTCTATATACAGGTAAAGCACAAGATTAAAGTGGGATTTAAAGGATGTCATTCAATCTCATCACACCATTGGAGAGCTGTCTCCTTGAAGAGCAGGGGGTGCCAAGAGGGAGCCAGTGATTGGAAGTTCTTATCAAAAACTAGTTTTATTTTACTGTTTCTATTATATTATCTTTACCTTTGCGTTCTTTGACTGATTTTATTGTTAGAAAGGTTGCATATGCCAGAGTCAGGCTTTAAACACAACAGCCTTGCTGCAAGCTCTCCAAAACCACTTTCACATTAACTGCAGATATCCAACAGTCTTATGAATCTGGAAGCTGTCACTGGTAATTAAACTAATGATATGACTGCCAGAAGGATTTAAGTTGTTAACAATGTTGTTTGCAGCTAGCTCTGTACAAAACATTTCATCATGTCCTAACAGAGTCGCAATGATGTCATCAAAGAGCGCTTTGGCATGGACTGGAAATCTGACATCACGTTACGATTGGCTGCTCTCCATATCTACATCACTGTTTCCTCAGCGCGGCCCAATCAGAAGATCTCTCTCAAGCATGTTGAGTAAGTCCACAAACTAAATTAGCCTTCAAATGAACTCATAAGAAATTACAGACATAAATTGATGTATTGCATTTTTTACCTCATTAACAATTCTGTGTACCATATCATTGAGTCCCACTGTGAACTTTTTCATTCAATAATGTCTAAATGATTAATAATGAATACAAATAGTATTAAAAACTCAAATTACTCAAGGATAATTTTCCCTAGGTTGTCATGAGACAAAGAAATCCATTGCTTTGTGAAATTACATCTCTCCATCAATTTGCTCATTTATTCTTCGAAACCTCAACCTTGCAAGTAATTAGCTTCTGCTATCACAGCCACAGAAGCAGAACAGATAAACTGTGCTTGTTATAGACTTGTGGCCATGTCAAGCGAGGGGTCATAGAGGATGTGAGCTAGGCTCACTGTGTCTTCCCGTGGGATGAAAAAACGTCTTTGTCTTCTCAGTTGTGACATCTTCCCTGGATTCTGATTAACCACTCCATTGTTGTTCTTCCCATGTCTGCATACTTCTGCCATCTTTCTCTTTGCTCTTGATCACAGAAAAGAGTGGGGACTAGAGCCTTTCCTTCCCCTTACTCTGCTCCCAACAGTCAAGGAGAAGAATGTGTGTAAGAGCCTGTCTCAGTTGCTGAAGACCTACCAGCATCCACCACCATCGGGCAACAAGGTTTCTCCATATAAAACATTGTGACATTCATTGTTAATAATTTAACAATTTCCATGATTGAAATATCTAGACAATGCTTTTACTAAGCATTGCAAATACATAGAGACTTCTTGCCAAATTGCAAGACTCTTGATTAATTAATTAAATCAAGCTAAACACTTTGATTTTTTAGAGGAGATTTTTATTTTGTGTATTCTGGTTATGTCTGCTTGATAACTAGTCTTGAATCTCTATAGATGTAACTGTTGCATAAGACTTTCTGATCAACATTTGTGGCTCAACAGTACCCCCAGGTGGATGATGCAAGTGCTGTGTATGGAAGCGCTTTCAAAGATGAGCATTTCTTGTTTATCATTCTATTGACAGGTCCCTCCTCTCCAAGGAAAGCTGCAGTACATGCGTGTACTCAACGACCTCCCACCTTTTGGTGGAATACTATTCCACACTGTTGGACTGGTAATACATTTTTGGATATTTGTGTGCAGGAATACATGTGTATCTCTTTTACTTCATTTTTTTTTCTTCTGTCTTTGAAGCTGTGCATGTAGTCGCACAAGGAACGTGTTTTTTTAAATGCATTCATTTAACATTTTAAAGGAATTGTCTAAACAGTGGAAAAGGGTATAATGTGGTGTTCCAATATAGTAAAAGCAAATAGTAAATATCCTGTGTTCTTCTACAGGATGAAAAACAATCAGCTACAACACTACTGGTGGGTCCTCGACATGGCATCAGTCATGTGATTGACCTTAAAAACAACCTTACAACAGTTCTAACTGAGTTCAGTAGAGTTTCCAAAATCCAGCTCTACCGAGAAAGCCAAGGAGTGGCTCGTGTGGAGGTGACAATCCATGAGGCCAAGGTATTACAACACAGTCTCTAAAGCTGCACACTACAATTACATTGGATATGGCAAGACATGCCATTTTGCAAATATGTATTTTAACTTTATAAATAATAAAATTATTGAGTACATACCCATTCAAACGTTTTATAAATTGTATTTTACCAGAATGAGCAGGCAATACTCATTGCCTGTCCCCTAAATAGTCTCCTAATTCCCCTCCCTACTACCCTCTGCAGCCCCTGGTCTTACTCATGGAATGGCCTGATGCCAGTAACTTTGCATGTCTCATCTCTGGCTACTACAAGCTGTTTGTAGACCCTAAACGGACCATCTACTTCCGGACCCCTGGTCAGTCTCAGCTGACCAAGGCAGGTATGTTACAAGTCTTCTTGACTTGTAGGGGATCATTTTGAAAACTGTAAAATTGTAAAATAATTTACAAGGAAAAAAAATAGTTTACTTTAAAGCTTAAGATGAAACGTTCATATCACACATTCAGAGTTGTATATGTGAAAGTGTCTTTCTTTCAGCATCATATTGGACACTGCATGTCAGGCTATATTTGTGAATCTTCATTACATGTTCAGTCCACATGGACATTGATCTGCTTCTTCATTGGCTGAAACCATTACCTGTGGTAACCAGGTTATCCTGGAACTACCATCCCATGGCGCCCTCTGCTGTCTCTCCTCTCATCTTAATAGTGACTCATTGAAATGGGATACTCCATATTTATTTTTCCCAAGATAGCATAATAATTATATTAATAATAATTGGATTTTATAGTGAATTGTACTTTTTGCTCATAAACATTTACTGTTCAAACATGAACAGATCCTCTGCCATCTACTATCTCAACCTGTAGTCCACATAAAAAAAGGATCATCATACCATCACATTCCACCAGAATATAACCCTCCAACTTCAAACAAACTTCAAATTTCAACATCCATCTCTGAAATAATAAATAATCCCCATGTGACCACCAGCTGTCACCTCTGCTTTCCCATCTGGATCTTCTCTATCCCCACTAGATCTTAACACCTCAAACTCTCCACTGCTTTGACAATTCTATCCTCAGATTACAGAAGCTCCCACCATGCCCACCCACGTTCTGGGGCAACCAGCTTGCCAAGTGGAGGGCGGCGAGGGGACGAGAGGGAAAGCTCACACAGGGAGTCAGGGCCTGGGAGGGCCCTAGTTCCAGCAGAGCCTCAACATTTAGGCCTTTGTCATGTCCACCTTCGGGAACAACAACAATTTCAAGAGTTCCAAACACTCGCCGAAGCTGAACTTGACATCAATGAGAACTTTATTTCCCAGGATCCCCCTGGGCGGCCACGCACCAAGTCAGACCCCACCCAGCAGAGTACTGAAGAAATAGCTGGGGTATTAGAGAGCCCAGTAGTGGAGAATGCAGGATTCAGAATTCGAGCCCAAACAATGGGTCAGTCCCAGAAAACCTCACGATACTTCTGTGATTCCTGCAAAGCCAGGCATAGAGCAGAGGGTCTGTCAATACCAGTGAACAGTAGTGGGAGCTCGGGGAAACACTGCTCCAGTGCTTGTGCCTCCCGAGATGGAGGCGCTGTTGATCTCATGGCTCTACCGCCCCCAGGAAATGAAGAGGAGGACGAGGCAGATAGTGGAGGAGAGAAGCTGCAACCACCGCCACCTGCTATTGCTGCGCCACCACCTGGATTCAGAGACAACAGTTCAGATGAGGATGACACAAAGAGAGGGAGGAAGGCTCGAACCAGTGCTAGCACAGGGGTTGCTTCTGGGAAGCTGGCCCAAGCAAAGGAAGATGTGCCTGTGACGCTGATTGATACTGTGTCCACAAGAACAGTCCGAGATCATGCGCAGGAGCTTGATGATGCTCTAGTTTCCACCTTACAGGCACTAGAGGCTTTGGCAGCTTCTGAGGACTACCCCCATCACCCGCAACAGCCAACACAGACTGCAGGTCAACAGCCTCAGTCATGCCACGGCCCACATCTCACACAATATTTATTAACAGTAGTACTGATCTAATACAATGTTACTTTTTTAATCAATTAATGTTACACAATAAATTTGCAGAAGATCCACATTTTATTATTACTAAAGTGAATCTTGTAATCTCTAAATGTTGTGGTAGCAAGGGATGTATAATAACAAAAACATATAATTAAGGTTCAAGACTACCTCATACCTACAGGATGCTGAACAAACTGGCCAATAATTTAAACTAGATTACTATTAAATTCAACCATGAAGAAGCAACAACCACAATTGGTGATTATTAGACGTTGTATGTTTAATTTAGAAAAACAAACCCATTATTAAAAGTGACAGATGACAAATGGGCCAACACATTTCCTTTAGATTTTATGAGCATAGTCAGAGTAGAAAATGTGATAGTCTTTGCATATATCTCGGCACACATAAGCATCTGCATACAAAAGCTGCCGTTCTTTCAGGTTGGATGAGGCAAGCCCACTGGTGCATAGATAATAGTAGTAAGGAAAGGGGATATAAATAGGAGCCTGAAGGACTGGTTTTGGAAATTTCCAAATTTATTTAGCCGTTTTGTAATCAAGATGAATCCTGTAAATGTCTGGTTTGACAACTATAGTAAAACACTAATATAAAACATTAATATTCCTGCCTTATCATTGTTGTTTCTTGATTCTCCTAACAGTGTGCTGTGTTGCCTTCCTCCTCAGGGCTGATTGTCTTAGCTGCCATTACACCTGAGTCATCATTGGACTCAGGCCATGAGACCAACTCCTCTGAATTGACAGATGTTTCTGAGATGGTGTCAGCTATGAAGCAGAACCAGAACCAGGCCTACTTGCTTGCTCACCATATCAACAAGGAACGTATCCTCTGCCGCCGTGACTTTCCCCTGGCTATCCCTGGCTGCACTGCAAAGACCATAGGGACTGGGGCCTTCTCTGTGGGTCAGATTCGTGCTGGCTGTCCACCTAAGCAAGTAATCCTCAGCAAGACTGTTCCCTTTAAAGTCAGTCACAGTCAAGACTCTGCAGTGCTCAGTGTTGTGACAGAACAGGGGGGCAATCAGGACACTACTCAGACTGAACAGAAAGCAGAAATAAAGGCAAACCTTGAGTCCACCAAAACAAACAGCTCTGATCCTCCTTCTGTGTCACCTGAAGAACTCAAAGGGTCTGATGCTTTACTGACAGCTCAAGTCAGTAAGGATTCTGGGGAGACACTGACCCAAAATCTTTCTGAGGGTGTAAAGGGGAAGACAACAGCACCTCTTAACACAGACCCTAGCAACAAAGCCTTACCTATCATCCTGCCTGTTGACAGAACTGCCTCTGCTAAGATTTCTCCCACTAATATGTGCCAAGATGCCAAGACTGCCTCTAGCGAGACCATGAAGCCTTCAAGCTCTACAGAACTTCTGTCAGTTGATGACCTTTTCTGCACATGCCCAGTGCAACAGGAGCCTGGGCATCAGCTAAGACTAAAAGACCCACAGGTTCAGAAGGTAGTGGTGTTTCAATCCTCCTCCCCAATGGATGATGAGCGTCTTCGGGCAAAAGGCCTCCAGCTGGCTAACAGCAAAGAAAATGCAGTGAAAGCTGGAGCAGATTGTAGTTTGGCAAAACCTAGCCCTCAAATGCAAACCAAGTACTCCCCTCGTTTGCCTATAAAAGCAGAGAGAAAAGAAGCAGCTGAAAGTAAGACTGAGGGTGCCCAGGGTAAATCCCACCCTGAGTCACAGAAATGCCCCGTAAAATCCTTACCTATTCTAGATGATCCAACAACACCTAGCCCCTCTGTAGATAAGGTCTCCACTCTCCCAACCAGAGACTCAAAGAAGCAAGGCAGTGGTAAGGTGAAGTCCCAGCGAAGTGCCCCTTTCTTGAGCTTTAGAAACCTTCTATCAGCTACGTTCCCAGCAAGAATGCGAAGAGAAACAGATGAGCGAAGGGCTCAGTTGCAGAAAGTCCGCCAGTATGAGCTAGAGTTCTTAGAGGAGCTACTGAAACCCAAGTCATCCCAGGGTGAATTTTTGCCCCAGGGATCCTCACCTGTGCCCTCAGGCACTCCTTGTGCCTGCCAACTCCGCACCAGCCCTGTCCTAAAGGCACCAGGTATCTCCAGGGAACAGCGACGCAGCTGTGACTGTAAGCGAATGTGTAGGGGCATGCGACTACCTGACACCCCAGTTGGATCCACAACAGAACCGCAACAGAGAGGCAGAGAGAGAACTATCTCGAAGACACCTCCAGCAGTCTCCAAAGCCCCTCACACCCAAGGTGCTACAAGGAGACCTCAGACTTTAGAGATCAAGACCACCCGAATACGCTCTACCAGCCTTGAGTCAAGAGAACCAAGGGGAGAACAGGGTTCCTGCTTGCCCACATGTACTTCTCAAACAGATTGCATGGGAGCTCCACAATATAAGAAGCTCCAGAGGCGATACAGCATTGGAGAGCTGGATAACAACACTAGCACACCTGTGTATGCTGAGGTGAAGCCCAAAGCCAAGAGTCTAGAGAAAGAGATGGAGAGAGTGAGGGCCACAGGGCTGAGACTCCCCACCCCAGTAGAGCCCGTACACACTCAGTCTCACCAGGCAGAGGGAAAGGGGAAAAAGGGTGTATTTTTCATTCAGGGAGAAGAGTTATTGCGTGAAAGTAAAGATGGGACTGCCGAGGTGTTGCTGACCCTGCCCAGTGAAGACAGCGATGACAAAGATAAATGCTGCTCATTCTGTTTCTGCTACAGGAAGTGTGAGGCAGCAGATATAAGCAGTGAGAAGGATGAGCTCTCATATTCCATACCCCTTCAGGTCCTACCAGGCATGGAGCTGGACTCACGTACCTTTCCTGTAGTAAGCAAAACACTCCAGGTTCTTAATGCAGAAGACTATAGTGGGGAGGAAGAAGAGGAGGAAGAGGAGGAGCCACAGACACAGGAGATTGACCTGAGAGCCTGTGGTACACTGGAGGGGAGCCTGGCAAGGGTACAGGCTCTACAGGAGAAAACTTTCAGCTTGCCTGATGGTTTCCTAAATGCCCAGTTGGATGCTAATGAGTTGCTAGCCATCCTGCGTCAGTGTGCTAACAGCCCACAAGCTGAAGGTGAGGCTCGTCTTCAGCCCTCACAAATTGCAGAGTACAAACAGGAGCTGGCAGTGCGCTTCAAAGAATTTAGAGCATCTTGTCGGCGAGTGGCAAGTGTGGAAAAAAGCCCAACACGTATGCTTGCTGTTGTAACAGCCAGCTTTCAAGTGTTGTGTGAACTAACTCAGACATTCATCAAATTGGTTAGAGGGGTTCGTTCAGAAACCCAAAGGCTGCAGCTGCTGAGAAAAGTTGAGGAAGTCGCCATCAACTACACTTTGCTCCTGCGTGCAGCAGAAGAATCAATGGGACACTCGAGCAGCTTGCCGACGAAGTCAGTAAGCCCTCAAGTTTCCTCCAACACCAATAACATGAGCTCACTCACTAGACCCATCAAAACTCTGCCTGCCCAGTAAGAATAAATCTGGCAGGGATCTGTAATCAATACAGTGCAGAATGTGGGTGGCTACTCTATCCAAATTCATTATTTGTTTATTGTTTACATTTTTTACAAGACATGCAATGAATCATCCTCAGTAAAAATTGCAATGCAGCTGTTCCATCCCATGTTTACAGGCCCTGAGGTAGCCTCGTGGATCTTGTTTTGAAATATAGATACACCAAACTAATGCACAATGGAGTGAGAACCCTATAACAGGCTGGGTAATACAGGGCTAATCACCTCATATTAATATTCACAATATACATAAGTCATTATAATATAATATTTTATATGTATTGTATATTTGAGTTGTGTCTACTTAGCAAATAATATAAAGTTTAGTGAAGAAAAAAGTGAAGAATATATTTGAAATGTATTGAGTTAAGGGAACTATAAAGATTATAATAAATCATCAGAGATAAATGTGTGCTCTGGACAAAACATTTCAGAGATCTCGTGAAGTAGCGACTTCTGTTAATTGAATAGTCCAAAGCGTTGGTTGATTAGATGGTGATGTGTTTGTTGAATTTTCTAACTGTTGTAATGCAAAATGGGGATCTCTGTTTGCTATGTTGACAATGTCTGGCATACTGATACAAGAGTGAAAATGTAAGTGACAATGTTGGAAAAGGTAAACTACTGAAAAACAAGTATAACATTTGAAACTATACTGACTGACAGAGGCCCATTCACTCACTATAACAGTGCAGGTATGAAACACACCTGCTCAGGGCAGACAATGTAGCAGAGACCCAAGTCACAGTCTTATCCACTATACAGTAATGAGTGCCATTACCTCACTCAGCTGTAGAGAAGGAATACCCACACTGTACTTAATGCACAGTGTGAGTGTATTTTACACCATCACTGATCCATGGCTCACTTGCATCTCACTTGTCGTGAATCATAGTTTTAAATATAGCCATCCACTTGCAAGTGAGTATGCTTATCACTAGACTTTTGCACAACCACTGAAATTTGCTCTGAAGTTGAAATGTATATTTTAATGTTTGAGTAAATGTTTTTTATTCACTCTGCTGCTGAAAAACTCGAGTCGACACCACCCGTTTTCCATATTTCATCTATTCAAAGCTAAAGCTTACCGGTTTCAAAGAATCCTTTGTTTTTATTCAGGTTTTCAGATACAGTATAAATAAATTTGCTTTCTATGTGCTGTTACATTGTGCAATCTAGCAAATATATAAGAAACACACAAAGTAGTTTTCTATGTATTTTAATAAAACTAACACATCTGTTTCCTGTCTGAAATCGTCTTTGTGTCTCATCCTCTTGTTATTCTTGGAAATTAATCACAGAGGCTTTATAATTATTTGTTTTGGTCTAACATGTATACTGGACATACTATTAAAAGAAAGTGCTGTGAAACCAAATTAACTGGGCTGCCATAATACAGGAAATGCAATATTACTGTTTCTTGCAAAAACGTTATTGGACAGTCCTTAGGGATATAACATGGTATTCTAATGTCAAAGTATTTAACTGAATCATCCCTGAATCAAGGTATTTAACTGTTCGGTGAAGAAACAAATTTTAGGATACTAAATGCCATATTGTTTAAAACAAACTTGCAAATGTTCAATATTTGACAAACATTATAAACCAATAAGGGGGTTCATTTAAATGCAAGTAATAATGTACAGCTAAATTTGAACTAGTTAAAATTTTCTTTTCATTTTATTTATATTGTCAGCTTTGATTATGATTAATATGTCTTTGTGGGTCAATGTGATTCTTCATCAATTTAGAAATATAGCCCACCTATAATACTTTTCATTTTATACTGGTAGTTTGACTATCAAGATAAAGGGAAATCATGATATCAACTTTGTTGCACTTCTTGTATTGGTTTCAGAGCACATTTGTAGTGTTTAGAAACTCTCCTTTAATGGTTTGTCCTACGCTGTTGATGTGGCATTTTTCATAACCATATGCAGTGTTTTCTCTTTCACTGTACTGCATGTTTTTCCTAAAGTAATAGACTTTCAGGGCCAGATACTTTGACCACTGAAGGTGATGATACTGTTTGTACAGATAATTTTCCAGTTCTAAAGTGGAAAAAACGGCAAAAATGAAAGGCCTTGGTGGCAAATATGTTAATGTTTTGCAAATGAAATTCAGTATGGAAATGTATTATTCTACACTGTAAATGTAAATAGTAAGATAACATATTTGAGAGAAGAAGAAACACTTTTAAAACATTACTTGTAACATTAAGATTTATTCAGACTCTTCACTATTTTGTAAAAAGGAAAAGGTAAAACATGTCTGTACGGTAATTATTTATAGTAGTAATGTAACATAGAGACTAATAGCAAAACGTATATTTTAATGAATATATTATGAGTATAAAGCATGGGACATGTTTATTTTTATAAACAAAAATATCAGACAATGTTCTCTCATCAGCACTTGAATATTTTAACATTATGATAAACATTTTCTGTGGTTGTCATTGTTCATTTCCTTTGCTAAATTGTGTGGATTTGTCTGCTTTTCATTCACACGATGAGCCCGCCATGGCTTAATCCATTGTTTCTTTATGTGCACCTATTCATTCCTGTCTTTATTTACTGTCAATGATCTTGTCGTCACTGTGGTCTTCTGTCTGTGTACAAAGTTAACTCATGTTTTAAGAGCAATAAAGTATATTATATAAACTCTTTCAGAGAATTTGGAAATGACATTGCATGCAGTAAGCTTGCGGTAGTGACAGGGTGTCCATTAGAATGACTTGATGTCATGTGAAAGTAAATTATACGGAAACATCTCTCTTGCTGCTGCCAGCAGGTTCTTAATGCTGTAGTTGCTTCATTCACTTGCCTCTGACAAAAACCGATGTTGACTCAACAGTGCAAAGCTCACCGACTTGACACAACACCAACCACTGACAGTAAAATGGTTTTGTGTTGTTGGCATTTAAGATTGGTTGACTCAATTTTTTTTCTGTGTTATTTGTAGATATACAAGCTCAAAGCTGAGCTAACTACCAGCCGGGATCCCCATGTTAATTTGCATAAACTGGCAACAACTCTCTGTGGATGCTAGAGTACTAACATTCATAACTTTACACACCGGTCAAACCTTAAAATACAGTAATATGCCACTGTAATAGTTAATACAGTTGAGATTTTGCCATGTCACATTTGGAAAAGCACAAGTGTAGATAACATAATGAATGATGGTTGAATTCCATTTAGCTGCTTCAGTTTCAGGGTCCTATATTGTGCATGCTGGCTCACATTCACACTGCCATATCTCAGTGGGACACAAAAGATCTGAGCCATCCTTAATGTTATCAGTAACACCTGTGCTTGCCCAGCAATGACAAGTAAAAATGCCTGCTTTGAAAGACGTACCTCTAAGTCTGCCATGTTGTCTCTGAGGTCCTGAGTGAGGGAATGACAGGTACATGCCAGGGATGTCTGCCAGAAGAATATGAGAAAGTTAGATGGAGCTTTAATGACAACACAAGGGGAATGTGCAGTTTTGTGACTTCTGAATCTAGAGTATGGACAGGCTACCAAAAAAAACTTATATAAAGCTAATATGCAAACAGTGTCTTAGCCAGTCCCTTCCACATGCCAGAAAAGATGCATGGTGAATATTCTAGGAGCCCACATTTCCAGAGGCGATTTAGAGGAGACACATCAACATCAAGTATTACTACTACATTACTTTAACCTACCTTAACGCCAATAGTTTTTATTAAACACTAAATAGATAACTTATTTTAAGCAATACAATGTAAAGCCCGAGAGGCAGTTAACACTCGGTTTATCTGTACAACTGTGTATTGACTTTCCGCTTTTAATTTGCATAATTATTAGTGGTGCATTGTAAACTCACAGCAGTATCCGTGGATGTGCCAAGCTCGCTCACGCGCCCGTTCACGGCTCCTCTGCCCGGCATGACGTCATCGCGGCGGAACGAAAGCGACAGCGTGCGCGCCGCCCCGGGAAGAACAGGCGGCGCACGCGTGATGTGTGAGACATAATGGTGGATAGGTAGGGAACACACTTTAGCTCGATAAGAGTAGCTCATCGTCTGTTGATCAATTCCCAGCTGTTATTCTCGGACTCTTCGACTCCTCAGCCTCGACAGCTGCTCGCTGCCGCTCCCGTTCGCACCGAACGACGCCCTGGACCTCAACAAAATGCCGAATATCAAAATATTCAGCGGTAGCTCACATCCGGACCTGTCTCAGAAAATAGCAGACCGCCTGGGTCTCGAGCTGGGGAAGGTTGTTACGAAGAAATTTAGCAACCAAGAAACATGGTGAGTTGCTTGTTGGGGGTAGCTACTTTAAAGAAGCTCACAATCAGGGGTGAGGGCAGTACGCGTGTTGTATCCCAGCGACATGCATTGAATCAGAAAAAACGTGGCGTCACGGTGAAATTGCCGCGCAATGTTGTCAGGAACTTGTAGTCCACGCATGGCGTGAGAACTCGTGCAAACTAATATTCTGTCTGGTAATTCTGACCAACAAAGACACCTTAGTTGCCTCAATAAACTGAAATTATAATGTTATATATCATATTGAGACATTTTCTGACTCAGCATGCTGCTCTTTTCCCCAATGTAACCCATGATCACGTCACACCACACGTAGACACAAGCCATTGTTTACTCAGCCTCATCTATCTGGTGCCTGCCGTGGTGTGTTCCATAGCACTGAGTGCTGTTTGTCTTGTCGCCTCTCTCCTCCGTCAGCGTGGAGATCGGGGAAAGCGTACGCGGAGAAGATGTCTACATCGTACAGAGTGGCTGTGGGGAGATCAATGACAATTTGATGGAGCTGCTGATCATGATCAATGCCTGCAAGATTGCCTCTGCCTCCAGGGTCACCGCTGTCATCCCCTGCTTTCCGTATGCCCGGCAAGACAAGAAGGACAAGGTGGGGGTGAGGGATAGCTGTCTAATTACTTCTGTCATGCCATTTGCCATCCAGCATCATGACAAGAAGCCTGCAGCCCTGTCATCAACAGCTGCTTGACGAGGCATATTTGCTTTCTTTTTTTGTTTGTTTTCCTTTCCCTCATGTTTGTTTTTCTAAGTCAGCTGCAGCTTCCATCTCATCCCTTCCTGCATAGCTATTTGCCTGTTATTTACTCTTATTCCAACATTTTAATTTAATTGCATGAGTGGAATGTTTTGCACTTTTGGCTGAAATTAAATCTGAATTCCTCTGGCTAAACATTTTTTATCTTACCAATGTGGAGGTCTAGAGTCTATAAAAAATGACTATTAGACTGGTATAACTCTACTGAATGGCTAAGCTCTCATTTAAGTGTTATTTTTAGAATCAAGCCTTGCCTGCCAGTGCACTTATGCCATGTGACTGAAGAGATCCATTTTCATTGCAGAGCCGCGCCCCTATCTCTGCCAAGTTGGTGGCCAACATGTTGTCAGTGTCGGGCGCCGACCACATCATAACTATGGACTTGCATGCCTCCCAGATACAGGTGAGCAACACAAAAGCAGACCTCAAACAAAGTGCATCTTATTCACTATCCTCCTATTAACCTGTTCTGCATCTTAAAGTCACCTGTGCCTGATTTTGGAAGGCTGACATTAGAAACCTGACTCTCAAAGCCTTTATATTTATATAGATGTCAACAAGGGATAAATGGAGATATTGGCCTTCTACTGGTCATTCCAGCAGGTAATATATGTTCAGCTCCGGTGACCCCAGTCCATATATCTCTTTTGTCTTTTTCCAGGGATTCTTTGATATCCCTGTAGATAACTTGTATGCAGAGCCAGCTGTCCTGAAGTGGATCAAAGAGAACATCCCTGAATGGAAAAACTGTACCATCGTCTCACCCGACGCAGGAGGAGCCAAGAGGTATGCCACTGAATAAAAGAGAAATGCATATGAAGTGTGCGACACTTTTCCCCCCACTGTTGTCATGCCAGCGCTACTAGCTGTTTTCTACCCTTGAGCATAGTTTTCCGTCACCATATATCCTCTGGAATTCACTTTGGATTAAATATTTGTTCTGGCTTTGCTCATCTCCAACAAGGCTCTAATGTGACGTGTGCATTCACAGTTTAATAAATTCTGAAACGCACACTAGCTCAAACTCATGGACATTATACTTTCCCCTTTTGCAGGGTCACCTCAATAGCTGACAGGTTGAATGTGGACTTTGCTCTTATTCACAAGGAGAGGAAAAAGGCAAACGAGGTGGACCGCATGGTTCTCGTTGGAGATGTGACAGATCGGGTTGCCATTCTAGTGGATGACATGGCCGACACATGTGGCACAGTATGCCATGCTGCTGATAAGTACGCCCCTTTATTTACCTTTTTATGTCATAATGTGTAACATTACAGCGTAACAAAAGACTTGCTACTCTTATACTTGGAATGAGATCATCACTCAGTCCCATGTTGTGTTCCAGGATTTATCCAGTCATGTGGAGATGTGTAACGCATTATTCTGTTTTACTCCCTTAGACTAATTTCTGCTGGTGCCACCAAAGTGTACGCCATCCTGACCCATGGCATCTTCTCTGGCCCAGCCATCTCACGCATCAACAATGCCTGCTTTGAAGCTGTGGTGGTCACCAATACAATCCCTCAGGAGGAGAAGATGAAGCATTGTCCCAAAATACAGGTCAGGATACAGTATTTACCCTGGTTGTTACATATGGTTGCAATTGATCATTTTGATTATCAATTTTTCATGTAAAAAAAAAACTATATATATATATTTCTCAGAGCTCCAAGTGACTGATGAAAGGTATAATTATATAAAAAGTAGCTGTAATGATATGAAACAAAGACGCAAACACTAAGTTTCAGACTCTGTCATTAATTTTCTGTCCACAAACAAATAATAGTCTTATTATATTCTCAACATCCCATCTTCTCTCCCTCCAGGTTATTGACATCTCCATGATCCTCGCAGAGGCCATCCGTAGAACTCACAACGGCGAGTCTGTGTCGTACCTGTTCAGCCACGTCCCCTTGTAACAAAGGGTATCTACCATTTCCTGTGTGCTGTTACACCAAATAAGCAAAGAGGGAATTCCCCGCCCCAAACACAACCATTAGCAAAAGTGTTCTGCTAACTAAACGTAGAAAACAAAGAATGAACTGTCATGTCTGTTACTAATGCTGACCCAACTCACTTGAGTCCCTTCCCACTGGAGCAGTGCCCCCCTTCTTGTCTGGGGCACCAAAGCCAATAGCAAGCTACTAATTTAGGCCAGCGTATACATTGTACTTGGATACATACGTGTTTATCCACTGTGAACTTTGTCGCCCCCGTTCATAATATTTAGATACAGAGTTTCTCCTGACCATTTCGCTGTCCAGGAGTCATTTCAATCTGTTGTCAAAGAGCGTATATATTAACATCCCTGGCAGGTTCCAGTGGTCAGGAGAAGCATCTGCCATATAAGCCTATTACAGTGCTTTTTGTTACAATGAATGAGTGTAGTTTTCCATGTTTTTATGTATCCTCTGCTGTTTAAAGATTATAATTAATGAGGTGAATGTGTATTAAACTAGTTTACAGCAACACTGAAGCTCCACTTAACCAAGAGTGCCTCAACAGTCTGAAATGAAATGCCTTTTTTCCACCAATCTCCCCCCACCCTCCTATTTAGCTGTGTTTTTCTTTTCTCACTGAATGAAGGATATTCACGCAAAGTTGTTTTGGGATCTTTCTTTCAGCTCTTGAGGTACCTTCATTGAGTGGGGTTTGCCCAGTGTCCAGGGTTCACCCTTCAAGGTTCTGCGTTGAAAGTCTTTCAACAGAGAAACTATCAGGTTTTTAGTTTGGGGTCTCTGCAGGCTGGAGCTTCCGACAGAAATGTTCACCTGCTATATTTTGTTTTTTTGTTTTTTCATTTTTGTCTTTTTGCATGTGTGAAGGAAGAATTTGTCATTAATGTGCATATTCCGAACCTTTGTGTTTACTTTTTCAGTAGGAGGAATGCACCAGTTATCAGAGGATGCATTCTTAATAAAAATTAAAATGTCTAAAATCTTAAACCTGGCACTTGTTTTTGTTATTTCTCATCAATGCACTGTACCCATAGGCTTATAAGACATACATCCATCATCATGGAGGGTAATTTTGAGGTGATCTACAATAAAAAGGCATTGGTCTATATTTTATAGGCTTATTCAAGTGAGACTCAATATTTTGGCCAGTAAATAAATAAAGGAATACATTTCCCTACCAGAATTTAATTCCAGAGGAGGCTTTGAAACCACGTTTAGACAATATAATGAAGCCTAAATGGGAAAAATCAAATTATATGCATTTTGTTTGTTATTGGACTTGTGACCTCGGTATTTCTAAAAGGTCAAGTAAGTAAAAAACGAAATCCTGCATGTCATTAAGTAAATAACTTAGCATGTTCTTAAAATACCGGATATGTTTTCACATTAAACACGCCCTTGTTAAGAAGAAAAAAAACTGATTGATAGGCACAACAACCAATCACCGACCACGTGACGTAGACAGTCTCGATCAATAGTCATTCTACGAGAGGCGGGCCACTCCCGCGCACCGACTCGTCGTTATTTGTTTTCTTGATTCCGTTACACGTCGGCAGACGAGGTTTGACAGTTTATTTATCCAGTAGAAACGGACAGAAAACGTGTCGCCACCGTGACTAAACGAATATCCCTAAAATGATCCCCTCTCCACGTGCAAACAAATGTACGTCTGTGCTGCCTTCAACTTCTTACAATTAACAGTAGATCTCTTGGTAGAACAATAAAGTATACACTACTGATTTTGCCGCCAAGTGACAACTGATTGGGTAAGTCAATTCCGTCTCTGATTTATCTTAAATGTTGCTGATGACAAACTATAACTCAGCTTATTTCGTTGCAATTTATTTTGCTGTGGTTTTCTACTCTATGCTTTTCGTTTCGTTTTCTGATTTTCAGTGTACATATAAGGGCAACGCTGAAATGAGTTTTGATTCTTCTTTTTTACGCAGCTCAAGAATGGTTCGAGGTCCTAACCGTGAGCCAGATGAAGATGGCCTTGGAGAGTCGGTGTTTAGTTTCCGCAGCTACTTGCACGGAGGGACCTCCAGCTTGCTGTCCGCCCTCCCGACCCTCGTCGTCTTCCCCGTCTACAAAACCGTTTTTCGTCAGCAAATCAACAACAGCCCGCTCCAGCAGGCAGTGAGACAGCTCTACAGAGAGGGGCCCGTCAAGCTCTACAGGGGCGTGGCCCCGCCATTACTGATGAGGACGCTGAACGGCACGCTGCTCTTTGGCCTCCAGGACACCCTCCTCCGCCAGCTCTCGCTGTCATCCCGACATGTCATCCCCGGCTCTGCCCTGCCTGCCCTGGCCGGGTTTGGTGCGGGCTTGGTAGAAGCTGTGGTTTTCACACCCTTTGAGCGCATCCAGAACGTGTTGCAAAACGGCCACAACGACCGTCATCTACCCACCCTGAAGAGCGTTCTCGTCAGGCTGAAGGCACAGCGGCCGGCCCAAGGCTACTACAGAGCCTTCCTGCCCATCGTGGCCCGCAACACTCTTGGCAGCTCCCTCTACTTTGGTGTGAAGGGGCCCACGTGTGACGCCGTGGCGGGACAGGGCCTCTCTCCCTTGGTCTCCTCCTTCATCTCAGGGACGCTGACCTCCATGGCAATCAGCCTGGCTCTTTACCCACTGTCTGTGCTAGTGGCAAACATGCAGGCGCAGGTGGGAGGGGAGGTGAAGGGGGTCGTGGCGTGTTGGAGGATGCTGTGGAAATCTCGGCAGCGGAGTGTGACTCTGCTGTACCGAGGAGGTTCTCTGGTTATTTTTAGATCATGCATCACTTGGGGAATCACCACTGCTATTTATGACAGGCAGAAGAAACATTCAGGCTGAGCATAACATTGTTGGTTTTGTTGTTTGTATTATTTTGTTATCCAGAAAACGGTGCAGCTATTTTACATTGATTTCTTTTTCCAGGCGTGCTGAAAAAAGTATTTTTTTTATTATATATTTTTTTATTTCTGACCCTGGTGCTTTGTTTGTTTTCCTGGTGAGCAAACAGCCAAGTTGCTCTTCAGCCATCTTTCCATGTATTATTTACGCCTGTGTTTATACACTGTGAAAATGGGAAAATGCCTTCAGTGATAGAAGTCTATTAAGTGAAATTGCTTGTGCAGCCACCAGGACATGATCCATCACCTGGCTCAAACGCACACTGTTTTGTGTGTGTGTGTGTGTGGGTGTGTGTGTTGAAGGCACACCTGCCAGGACTTGAACCCCAGTCTCTGAATTGGTGGGTGAGTATTTATTATGAACCAAAGTAGTTTTTGCACTTGAAATATACAAATATGGTTCTGGTGAATCACAGGTGCCTTGTATCTTTAATTGTCTAAAAAGGGAACTTGTACTCGTCATGAGAAGTACCACTGTACAAGCCAGGGAGGGTGCGTAACATGATCAGCAACTTAGATTTGTAGGCCACCAGGAAGCCCACGGAGAAATCTAAGCTCTGATGATCCTGTCAGGGTTATCCTGGATCGAGACTTCAAACTATAACAGAAAGCATGCACTGAACATTGGTACGTGGATTTTGTAAAATATTGTTATTTACCGGGCAGGGGTTGGTTTCATTATGGGAAGCGTGGCATCCATATTGTTAGAGCCCATGTGAAGGACTAAAGGTCAACCTCTGCTTCCTATATTTTGACCATCTATCTCTTGGGAGTTCCCCAACCTCATGGAAGTGCAATGCTAAATCACTGGAGTGCATAAAAAAGATGGATGCATGTTCAAGGTGTATTGTCAATATGAAATAATATAATATTTCAGTATATCTCTATGACATAGATATTTCATATACTGGAATACAAAAAGATAGGGCACAGTGGCTCGTGGTGAGCACTGTAAGATGCCTCACAGTAAGAAGGTCCTAAGCAAGCATCGGTTTGCCAGCTGGGCCTTTCTGTGTGGATGCATGATCTCTCCATGTCTGTATGGACGTCCATAAACATGCAGGTTACATTAATCAGAAACTACCTGTGCCTGATTTAGGATTTTCAGAAAAATTCAATATAATGCTCTGTCAACCCATCCAGGATGTACCCTGCATAGTAAGCCAATGTGGAGAATAAATAACTTTGTTATTCAGATAAAACACTGTTAGACTGTGAAAGAAAAATCTCAACTGCTGTTACTGTCTGTAACCTCAACGTCAACATGTGAAATGTATATTATATGTATTGCAGAATACAGACGCCAAAGTGCATTAATACATTGATTTGTTTTGCATTAAAGTGGTTTCAGTTCCTTATTTGCTGTTCTCGTACAGTCATAATGGAATTTTGTCAAACCATGTCATGTCACAACCAGTCCACTAGATGGTACTGTGGTAAAAATAAAAACAAGAAATCGTCCACATAGACTTTAATGGGAGCTCAGTGGGCTGATCATGAGCCGAGTGGCTGTCCATTCTTCCACGCAGGTACAGGGAGGAACAGTGATTCAAATGATTACAACATCGCAGCCATGCCCAAGAAGCAGCCTGTAATATTTCGGGCATCAACCGTGTCCAATTAAAATGATTCCTCTGAGTTATGAGAGCCAATGAGAGCCACAGCATCGGGGTCCATGTTGGCGTGCTGAAGGGCGTGTGGTCTCTATTTAAACCGTTGGCTTTGCACAGATTACACAGACGCATTTTACCTGTAAAGGACATTCTCACTGCGCATCCCTGCACCAGGTAAAATTATTCTGAATTGTCTTTGTTTTTCGGCACGTATATTAAAAAAGACACTTTTTGCAAGGCATTGTAATGTAATGTAAACGTCATTGTTAATGTTAAGATTTTTTTAATGCATCAAAGGCTTATAGGTGTTATGCAACATTTCTGTTATAGGCCTAGGCCATACAGCCATTCCAAAACAGTCAGACTACTGTCATGCTGAATACTCGCGTGTGCGGGCTAGAGACCTGGCCGCGCTGCATTCCTCTGCACGCAGGCTGTTTCACTGCACGTGTGACTTGATCTTTACCCTGTCGTAAACGCTCCTGGGACTAGTATGTTCACCTGTCACGTCCTTTATGTGATGTTGAATACAAAACGCAGCCTGTCCGATCTGTAGGTGTGGACGGTCAGAAAACGTGGTCGTCTTGCTCTGTTCTTATCTTCAGGAAAAATGTTATGTTCTCATCAAACTTTTTTTTTTTCCCATGCAAAAGTGAAGCATTTAAGTTTCCAGTTATGTTCTTACTTCCCTGCTGGTCGCTTCTTTGGCGCTGGTGTGCATTTCATATTTTCCTAATATCTTTAATGACTACACATTAATGCAGATCGATGTACTTAATGCAGCATATTTCCGCACTCTTGTAACTGAATGCCTGTATAGTACAGTACATGACGCCACATTAGAGATGTTTGTTCATTGTGAGCGGGTAGGTTAAACATGTTGATTCTTGTGACTGGCTGACAAGTATTGTCTTTTTTTAACTGAGGTGGGGCTTGATTTCTATACCTGTATGGGCATGTACCGCAGACAAATCTTGAGGGATGAAATGATAGTGGGATCGTGTGGTCATGAACTCTTTTAACATTTTCTCATGCTTGACTAACAGTCAAAATCTGTTTTGATATTATATTCAGATGTACATTTGAATCACCATTTCTGCTCTCTCTCTCTCTCTCTCTCTCTCTCTCTCTCTCTCCCACTTTTCTCCAATAGAACTCTTCCAAAATGGACAAGAATCAGGTCAATAAGGAGGTGGAGAAGTTCAACAGGAAAAGCCTAAAGAAGGCTGAAACGGACGAAAAAAACCATATTCCAACCCAGCAGGGTAGGTGTTTAAGCGAAAAAGAAGTGTGCTCTCGCTTTGATCCAGGTTTCATCTGTTCTGCGTAGTGCGATTCCTCCCTGCCTGGCATTATAAAAGGCAACTGCAAACATTACATTACTGATTAACTGCAGGTACACACCCAACTTCCTGAGAGCCTGTCCTTGTTCTGCCTAATGCCAACCCCACCCATGTCTGTTCATAAGAGCATAATAAAAAGCAAATTGCAGTTACTTGATAGACTACAGCCCTAACTTGTGTGTTAGTGGGGAGGCACCTTCTGTATTAGCACAGAAGCAGGTGGCACTGCTGTGATTTTTCTCAGTAGAACAATGCTATGTTGCCGTGGAATGAGGAACCTGTGTTGAACGTTGCTTTAGCATAATGTGGATCTCTTACTATCCAGTTTGTACCTGAATTCCACTATGTGACCTTCAAAAGAAGAAATAACACTTTCTTCCTCTTACAAATGAGAAAGTAAATTCATAAGCAATGAAACACACCCTTAATCAGTTAAATACGCGCTGGGATTTTGACGCTATCCTTACTTGGTCTGGTGATTACCATTATCCTGCAAATGACACCATTCAGCAAAAGTTACATAGGCTTGTTTTATCTAAATAAATTTACTGAAATCATATCTTTATTTATTTGAAAGTAGACTTTCAATCCTGTGCCACGCCTTGACACATTCTACATGTAATTGTATGTTGTACATTGCTGCTGAAATTATAGTCAGACATTACACACAAAAAAAAGCTATGCAGCCTGTGAACAACAATCTAAAGGGAGCTGTCTAAATCTGAAAAAGTAACCCTGATGCTGTAATAGTGATGTTACCCGGGTTATCAAATTAGACTTGAGTACTACATATTTATAACAGAAAGCATGTGTCACAAACTGGGAGTGTGGGCATTCATCAGGCAGGGATTTATCTAATAAAAAATGCTATTGCTTTGCATTGTGGGAAATGTAGGATCCAGCATTTTTGGAGATTGCCCGAAACTAGACTAAAATTCAAGATATCTCTGTTTTTGTACCTTTCATTTTGACAGTTTGTTCTTACGTCTCTTGCAAGTTTCCCAACTTTTTGGAAGTGCACTGCTAAATTGCTAGAAAACCTTTTCAATTGTTTGCACTCGAATCAGTACACACCTGATCATTTCGAGAGGAACTGAGAGAGGGAAACACTTGACCACTGACTGGAATTCTGGCAGCTTATTAGTAACCAAATTCATGAGTGGAGCCATCTGTCCAACCAGCTGCTGCACAGTCAAATCTTACCCACCATCTAGAATATTGAACACTGATGCTTTAGATTATAATAGTTCTGTGGTGTGTACATCAGAGTTGGGGTTTAACATCAATTAATATAGGATGATCATATTTAATCACTGCTATTTAAGTATGTTTTTTTTGTCCTGACAACAATTTAGGACTACAGACTCAATAAAAGATTGATCATCTCATCTCTGCTTGTCTCTCTTGTGATGCACACAGAAATTGAAGAGGAGAAGAAAGCAATAAAAGAGGGGAAGTGTAACTGAGACACACCTGCCATGATTCCTCTACGTCAGTCCTGCCCTGATACCTGCTCTTCCTCCAACCAGGAATCATCTCTGTCTCTGCCTTTGTTTTCCATTCTGCCGTGTTTGATTAGAAATGGTGTTTGGGCTAATTCTATTGGAAAAAGATCTGTCTGTAACCCCACATGAATTAATCTAATGGATGCTGTAATACAATTCAATGTATTTTAATGTGCTTTCTCCATGCAGTTTAGAAAGGGTCGAACGGAGCAAGATAGCAGCAATTAGGGTACAGTTTTTAAAAGAAAAAAAATCCTAAATAATTGTATTAATGGAAACCCGAAAAATTACTACTGCATTGTTAATAATTCCATAAGTATGCCTGTAAATGGTGCCATTCAGGATATGTTCTGAAAAATTACACATAAGATGATATTTTTGCTTTAATAAAAATTCATGTGTCAAAAATCTTTTACTTGAGTTGCCTTTGTGTATATATTATCCAACTGTCTTGCAAAACCATTTTGTTTAGTTAAAGTATATTTGAACATTTGATTTTATAAGATCACAGATATTTTTGTAATGTAAGATGGACATGCTATAAGTAATTGTCCCTTACAACTGGTAACAAAAAGGAAAATAGTTACATTTTAAGTTTAGGTACACTTTCAAGTTCAGTTATGTATAAGTAATAAGGAAAAGTTGGGGCACTATGAGTACACTGGATGGTCTGAGATTTAAGCGGTGCCAGTCATTCGTGCAGCTCTCCAATCACATTATCATATTATTTTCAGTTTTATGAAGAAAAAAAAAAGAAACTTCACATCAACATAAAACTGACCAAAGACTAATTAAATAATTAAAAGGGAGGATTTGTAAAGTAGTGTTTGTCATTTATGTAACTTACATAATTTAAATACTAAAAGTCACAAGGTTTTAGGTAGTATTTATTGTCATTGTCTGCATATATAGTACTCAGTGTGTAGTAATGAGTGGCTGAGTTGAAATGGTCTTAAATCAAAGCCTGTTGTGATGTCCAAGTTATATTTTTTGAATAATCAAACTGTGATCCATGTTTTTGAGCATGCATATGCTGGTTTGCTTTGGCTGCAGGAGTTACATGTAAAACCTCCTCCATCTAGAGTTACAACAGGTCGAATCCTGCTAAAGAGAATGTAGTGTATCAGCTGGAGGTGTTCCAACTTTGTCAACATGAAATATGGTCTAAGTTTGAACAGTGTGTTTTAATTTTATTTGCAAATATAGAGCTGTCACATTTTCACTTTTTGAAATGCATGTAACGTACAGCAATGCGTTCATGTGAATCTTGTGTCTTTGCAGTATGAACACAAGGAAGGATAAATGCATCACATGGATCACTGGCTGAGCATATTTGTTTTTTCATCAGAAAAGGTGTGGATTGCTTAAGATAGTGCAGGCTGATATTGTTTTTCCACAACAGGCCTAAACATGCGCACACAGCATCATGTAAGTACTTGAGCAGGAAGACATACTTTATACAAAGTGTCTTTAAGTTCCACAGAATCACAATTTTAGTTATGTTGTAAGGAAGCCTTTGATAGATCATGAAAATGGAATCAGGAATGATAGCTTCCATGAATAAGAAAAATGCATTTTGTTTTTTTCCCTCAATCTTTCAGGATCAGGCTTGTTTGTATGCTATGACAACAGACTTGCAACACAAGCATCGAAAGAACACAAAAATGACAGTTACAGACTTAAGATCTTATTCAGTATCCTAAAATCATTCTTGAGCCATATGGTGAAAAACCCAAACTTGTGATTTATGCTGTAGCATTGCATACTGCGCATTACCTGTCCCACCTCTAGTTTTATTGCCTGCTCTTTTCAGTCCACATTCGACCCATGTGTTATCCCTGCGTCAGGATTTTTGCAGGTGCACATGATTATTGTCTCCTGCAAAACAAGTTATATCTATCTATCTATCTATCTATCTATCTATCTATCTATCTATCTATCTATCTATCTATCTATCTATCTATCTATCTATCTATCTAT
>JAVQJL010039829.1:0-42885 GCA_036024295.1 Nannoperca obscura
AAAGATCTGAAAGTGAAAAAAAAGACCAGAACTGAAAAATAAAAACTTGAAACTGAAAAAAAAGTTTTGAAGGTGAAAAAAAAGTTTTTGAATGTGAAAACATAAAATCTGAACCAAAAAAAAAATCCAAATCCAAATATTTATGAAAGTGAAATCTGAAAAAAAATTATTTATTAAAAAAAATTCTAGAGCTGAATCAAAATATAATATAATATTATAACCGAATTCAAACCGAAAACACTTTTCATACACTTATTTTTATTTAGAATACATGACTACATTTTTCAGACTTCAACATCAAAACTTGAACTTTCAGATTCAGATTTTTTATTTCGAATGAACAAAACTTATGACCTTAATTTAGCTCCATAATACGGTCGTAAATATTTTTAAGGCTACCGTTACGAGCTGTGTTCAACCAATCAGCATGGTTCTTTGGTTTATTATTTGTGCATATAATAAAATGACACAAAAGAAAATAAATATACTGTACAATTAGGTCACGATAACCACATTTGTCGGACAATATATTGCCAGAAATAATTGCGATAAATTAAATTCTTGTCATTTTAAGCATGCCACACCAGAGCTGTGGACTGCTGCTTTGAAAGTCCATTTGGGCTCATTCTTATTTGTATTATTATAACACCTTATCTTCATCTGTTGCTGTGTGTGTGCAGTAAAATAAACACGAGAGTGTAAACAACTGGAACAAAAGAGTGACATGAAGAAAAAATCTGAACATTGTTATTAAAAAACAAACAATTCTGATTTAGTTTTTTCAGCAAAATTTTCTTTTCGATACCAAATGTCACTGTTCTGGCTCCATACTGTGGCAGCATGTTGTGGAATAAATAAAGTGTACAAAGTTGGCTTCCTGTGCCTAAAATAGCTACTGTAAGAATGCAATGTACACTTGATGTACAGCACAGCTCCAGGATGTGTAGTATTTTCCTCAGATATAATAAGACTTTCTGTGGTTGCCACACGTTGGCCGTTCTCACTTAATAGAGAATGAAACCATTCATTGTTGATTATTATAGTTTTTACACTACTAACCCCAAAGCCACATGATTACAGGATGCACTCTTTCACAAACTGTGGTCTACTCATTGGAAACACTCCGCTCCGTTCTCTGTGGTCTGGAACTCAGAACTAAAACTCTGTGTTTGAAAAACAATGAAAGTAGAACAGCAGCTTACGGTTATTTTGATTATTGGTTAATCCGCCAATTCTTTTCTCAGTGACTTGTTTTTTAAAATGTCAGAAAGTAAACATCTTCAAATGTTTCATTTTGTCCGATCAACAGTCAAAACCTCAAAGATATTCAGTTTGCAATGATATATGATAAAGAAAAGCTGCAAGAGAATAATTGGCGGTTTTGCTTCAAAAATTACGATTAATCAAATATCAAAATAGTTGTCAGTCAACTAATCAATTAATCGACCAATCGTTTTAGCCCTAAATGCTTGATTGTATTTCCTTCCATATGGGGTGCTAGATAAAAGATAAAAGTTGTGGTTGAGATTCTGTTTTCTACTCACAGTCCTATCGGGGCAAAAGAGGTTAAATAAATCTGTCGTTTTACATTTCAGCATTCTCATTCCTGGATCTCTGAGGACGACATCTACAAGCCCCACACGGAGGAAGTGTCGGACCACGACCAGGTGCCTCCTTCTGCTCCCATGACCCAGCTCAAGGTCTCTCAGTCACCTCCCAGTGTCGTCCATCGCAGACAAATAGGTATTTTATCTCCCGTGATTAGACTGAAAATCAAATAGTGCGGAGTTTAGATGATTTTATGTTCTCTAATCGTCATTTCACGCAGGTCTTGTGGCCTGCCTCGTGTATATTCTACGAACAGTCACAGATTAATCTGTCTCAACTAGAGCTGAAACAATTAGTCAACCGTTATCTGCAACTTTTGATAATGGAGGAATTGTTTTTGTCATTTTTCAAGCAGAAATAGTCAAAAACTGCCAACCATTCTCTGGTTCCAGCTTCTCTTCTTGCTTTTCTTTGTCGTACACTGAGTATCTTTGAGTTTTGGACTTTTGGTCAAACAAAACAAGACATTTGAAAACAGTCATTTTGGATTTATGGTGGAGGTTGTGATGGGTATTATTTTTACTAGTGCTATTAAAGTATTTACATCAAAATGTTGGATTCCATTTGTTGAAAATGATCTGTTGAACCATTTATGGTGTATTTAACTTGAAGGTGCCCTGTGGAGATTTCTTGTAAACAAAGTACCTGTTTACATTCAGTGTATTCTTGAGACTGAATGCGTTCCTTTTTAGCTAAAGCTCCACAGGCTACCTTCAATATGGAGACACCTGATCAGTAAAGGTGATTAAGTTGAAAGGTAAATAATACTGGGCAGAAAATTCCTGCAGCATTCGAAATGAGATCATGAAAATATTGCACCTCTGACCACGTCCTAAACAGTGACATCACAGCAAGTGTTTTCCATCAGCTGTTGTTGCATCATGTACTGATGTGGCCAAGGTGCACTGGAATGTAATAAGACTGTGTTTCTTGCAAGACGTCACCTCAATAAGTCACACAGTTTATTGTTTGTGGCGGTGCATTACAACAGGTGCGAACTTTCCTGTCATGGTACCAATAGGGGCAGTATTCCAGGAACAACTACTACATTTCATAATTTAACCATTTCACTGGTCGGTAACAGGCCACCCTTTTAATAAATCTACTATTTTATGTATGCAAATACTGAATTAAATCATCAGTGTATAGATCATTTTAACTCTTTGCCTTGGCTTCCCCCTAAATGTTGCGCTGCATTTAAAGAAAGGATCAAAACTAAAAGCTTATTTTTAATAGTTTATTTTAGCTATTTTAATGATAAGCTTGTCTTTTCACTCCTGTTTCCTTTAAATGTCGTTCCTAAAGCAACTTTGACCAAATAAAATTTGTGAATTCAATGTGAAAAAAGGCCACAATAATGCAAAATAATTTATCTTTTTCCATTACCTGTATCCGTCTGTGTGTCCTTCAGGGCTGTCCAACCCGTTCCGTGGCTTGCTGAAGCTCGGTCATCTAGAGCGACGGGGTGCAATGGGGTTGTGGCGTGACTACTACTGTGAGCTGTCACCCTTCGAGTTCCGCCTGTATCTCAACGCAGAGGAGCGGACGTGTTATGACAACTGCTCCCTGGTGCGATGTGAGGACGCTCGCATTGCCTCACCTGACGGCCGCTTCGACGTGGCCTTTCCCGGGAAGCGACTGTACCTGCGGGCAGCCAATTGCGACGAAGCTGAGGACTGGGTGGACCGGATAGTGGAAGCCGTCAACAAATGCCGACCAGCGTCTCGCGCTGATGAGCAGTGGGAGGTGCTACAACCCACCAGTGAGAATGGTGTGGATGAACGTGCGGTTTCCTCCCTGTCCTCCGCACCCTCCAGCCCCGAGCGAGGTTTATCATCCCCTGACTCGGTTACATGTGGGGAGCAGGAGGCACCTGCTCCTCTACAGGAGTTGGACTGGACTCAGACTGCTGATTTAGAAACGGATGCCATCAAAGAAGCAGTTTTGTACGTCTCCACGGACCCTGAGGCTCGGACATGGGTGCCTCTGGTCTTTTCCCTCTCCTTGGAGGTGTTGAAAGGTTTCCAGGTAAAAGAGGGAAGGAAGTTGCTGCGGCTAACCCACTCTATTGAGGAAATCCGGGACGTGGTGCCTGACGTCTCCCTGGGAGGGCCGGCATTTTTCAAACTCCTGACCGTCAGGGAGACACTTAGACTCAGGGCGGAGAACCCAGTGGAGGCTCGCTCTTGGAGGGTTTTGATCCGTGGAGCTCTGGACTCCTACCTGGAGAGTGGGGAGGATGGGGTATCTGGGAAGCCTGTTGCATCTTTAGGGGTGACTGGAAATCTCCACAGGCTGGTGCAGCACAGACTAAAAGAAGATGGAGCACTTCTAGTTCATCTGTGCACTGTGTCCTCCGAGAAGGGGCTGGACACTCAGAGCTTCAAATGTGCAGGTAATGTTGTTTTTTATATTTACAACTGGGACATTGACATTACATGAGGAGGAAATGATAAAAACAAAACCAGTATGGTATGCTGTACGTGTTACGCTCATCTGTGCATCCACCATCTCATCATCCCTTTTCTAGTTAGCAAAGCAAACTCTTCCTGATGAATGAAGAAACACACACACGACTTAATCCTCGTCTGTCTGTTACACAGTTACTCAGTTGTTCAGTGTGGGCTCCTTCTGTATCCAGGTGAAGTTGGCTAGTCTTTGTAGGTTTCAGTAATGTTTAGAATAGTTTTTTGTCATGTGATGTGAATCAGAGGCTGAGCTTTCTTTGCTGTGTGTCGTACGCAGGGTGTCCTCAGCAGATTGGCCCGTCCCTCGGCAGAGCCAAGTTATGTGAGTTCTCAGGCCAGTACTACTGTGACGCCTGTCACCATGGTGACACCACCATCATCCCTTCACGCATGGTGCACAACTGGGACCTCACACCACGAGAGGTACGTGCCGCTCACCCAGATCACTTTTTAAACTGCGTACATACACGTGCACAGCTGCAGATGCTGTTATCAGATATCAAAGTGAGAATCAGTTTCACAATCAGAGATTTTCGTTCAGGTGTTGATTTGTCCTATGAGTTTGGTTTTAATGTGTTATTTAATGCTATAAAAAGAGGGGTGTCATATCATGAGTGACAGCTGTATGTGTGCTTGCGATTGGTTCGTGTGGGTGTATCGGCGGCAGCCCGATAGGATCATTACTGCGCAGACTGGCTCACAGTGAGAGGAAGTAGAAATGCGTTGTCCATCTTTATATACAGTCTCTGGTTCTGACCCCGTCAGTGTGCCCTGTGCTTGTCTGTCCAGGTGTCTAAGAAGGCCCTGCATCTGCTGGCTCAGGTGGAGCAGGAGCCTCTGCTGAACCTGGAGCAGTTGAACCCAGACTTGGTGGAGCACTCTGAGTCCATGGCTCAGGCCCATAATCTGCGGCAGAGGCTACGCCTGCTGGGCGACTACCTGCTCACCTGCCGCAGCGGAGCCTGCAAGAAACTCCAAGCCAGGTGTGTGTGTGCGCATGTGTGTTTTACGCATTACCACATTTTATTATGACATTTCATTATATGTTTTTATTGAAATTCTCTGCCAGAATGGAGCAGCGAACGTACCTGTTGGAGTCGAGCCATCTGTACAGTGTCAAGGACCTCCGACAGGTATCCTGCGGTGTTGATTGTTGCACCACTCATCTGCCACCTTGAAACATCATAATATGTGTGTGTTTGTTTGTTTTCTAGATAGCAGACGGTGAATACGCAGCCTACCTGATCACACTGATGCAGTTTGCGTCCAACCACGTGTTCCACTGCGATCTGTGCACCCAGCGTGGCTTCATTTGTCAGATATGCCACGCTGATGACATCATCTTCCCATTCCAGTTTGACATCACCACCAGGTATGTTATCCTGGGCCACCTCACTCCAACTTACTCATTCGTTCACCGCCACACTTACTCTTTATCATTTGTGGGATTTGTTTTATGTGAAGACTCTTCTTTTCCGTTTGACCATCTGTGATTAGTCTGATTGGTCTCTGCTGGTTGTGTTGTCTTGTGGAAAAGCTGCATCTTTCTTCCTCTTTTTTTTCCAGCTGGCAGTTTGGTCACCACTATTTACAGTTTCTTTTGGTTCATTTTATACACCTCCCACACACATCAAGCGTAAATAAATGACAAAAATAAGCCTTAGAGAGGTGTGTGTGTGTGTGTGTGTGTATGTATATATGTGTGTGTATTTGTGTGTGTCTTTTTATGCATTTATTGTCATTTAAATGAAAAACAAACATTTTTGGACAATTGTTTCGTATAAAAAATAATATTTTTCATTGTGTGGTGTCAATTTTCCACGCCACATTAAAATCCAATCACAACACATCTTGTCTTTTTGTCCTCTCTGGGTTAGTTATGTCAAGTTGAACTGACCAGCTTTGCATTTCCTGAATATTGTGTTCTGTCTCTGACTCAGGTGTAAAGACTGTAAGGCTGTGTTTCACCTGGCCTGCAAGGCTCCTGGGGACTCCTGTCCTCGCTGTCAGCGAATGAGGAAGTACCTGGAGAGGGACCTGCCGGACTGAGCACAGCCAGTAGGGCGGCGCTGTGTGGCCCGTTTCACAGGCCACCTTTTTCAGGAAGCTATAGAAGACCGCTGATGGAGAGAAAAACAAAATAGAATTTTTTCATGACGTAACCTCAAGTGCAATTATGAGTGCGACTTGCCTGCAGTAACTGACCGAAGAGGAAGCTGTAAGAGCCACAGCGCTATAGTAGCTACTCTCTCTTGCACTAATTTCGAGGCACATTGAGCCACATTGATGCTGACATAATGCAGCCAAATCTTACTGACCAGTGACTTTAATACCTCTCTGAATTCTGATTCAGGCCAACATGTTTTTACATCATGGGCTTTTTACTTTGTCTTCATTGTGTCGAACGTTCTCGACCATCATGTTAACAGAAATGCTCCACTGTACATTCTGCATGTATCTCAGATGCACAAAGTTGCATATTTAAACACAACACAGCAGTGATGTTGGGGACCCTACGTGCAAAAGACGATAAACAGCACTTGAAATGTTCTAATGAACAGATTGATTGTGCCTTCCTTTTCATTTTTTTTCATTTCAAGTTTTTTATTTTATTTTATTTTCTGTAACCATAGGATGAAATTACATTGCTGCATTAGATACTGATTTTGCACAAAGACTATCTGATGTTTCTGGTTGGTCTGTAAACTCAGATTCTTTACGCTTACAAACAGGCGTGGATATGTGTGATTTAAAATACAGCTCTTTAGTCCTAAAAGGTTCAGAGGGAAGATTTAAAACGCTGACATAAACTGTAAAGTTGCTGAAGTAAAGAATGCGTTGGTGCAAATGAAGAATTTGGAAATGATTGGATTTCACATTATCCTGAAGTCAAAACATGTTTTGCATATTTGCACTTAGCTATGACTGTTAACTTGTTGTAATATCCTCTGGCACTTGGAATTACCGCTAAATTAACAAACAAACAAACAAACCTGTATTGCTGTCATTTTTTATTTCACAATATTTTCTTTTCATCTCTTGTTGAACTGGATTGTTTTTGTGTAGAATCTGCAGAAAACAAACATTGAAGGTTTACTCAAGTCCATTTGTGATGCATGCACATCATATTATTTGTGCAGAATTCTGCAGCCGTGTTATCCTGGTTTATGTTTTTATGTCATTTCATTTATGAATGTAGAAATGACCATAAGATACATATCAGTGTGTTGCTTTTTGAATCTCTTCAGTGTTTTAAGCACAACTGCATTATGGATCATCAGCTGGGTAGAATTTTATGGGTGTGTTACGTGTGAAATCTGGGACAGTAGCAAGCCTTTTACAGACAATACTGATAAAGAGAAACATGGTTGGAAATAAAATGTGCTCCTTCACTTATAATCTACTTTAGATTCATTCTTAAGTTACAGTTGTATGTCTTTTGGAGAATGCTGTAATATGTAACACTTGCTTGATTTTTCAGATTTCTTTTCCATTTTTAAGTGTATTCATTTTAACTGTATTTTATTGTTAATCATTTTATAATTCTACAAAATATGGTATATGCTGATACAGCAAACAAAACAAAAAAGAATGAACACCAAAGAAACTGCCCTCAAATAAAGTCTAATCTCATTAATGCTTGAAATGTGCCAGTGCTCAAAATGCACAACTTGAACTCAAAACTTAAATATATATATTATTATTATTATTATGGGATTTACAGCAGATGGAATCTAACGATATACAAACATTACATCAAGACATATTGTTCAAGCAATAAAAATATTCTGGAAATGAATGCGAAAAACAAACACTTGAAATAAAACTCAACTATGAAAAATAGCTCTACAAATGCACAACAATGTAATACATTACATACAGCATGTGTCATTTTCCTGCCCTTTATATTGACTCTCCTAATGTCATAACTTATTTCATCAACTATTTACAAAAGGACATTCTTCATTTTGTCTTTAAACATTAATATTCAACATTTAGTTATCCTTGTCCCCTTCTGTTCACCCTTCTCTTCTCTCTGGGGTTATATTCAGTTACAGTAAGGTGTCCATATGTACATCTAAACAGTATTTGCTTGCAGTAATCATTCCTCCTGTTCATTCTGGCAAAGAAGATCTCTTTCTAACAAGCTTCCAGTGGAGGACGCAGGAAACTAAATCATCTGAAGTTAACATGAGACAAATCAAGCGAGAAGCCTATCATCCAACCCATGTCTTTGTAGTACACAACTTCTACATCCGTGCCTGTGAGTCTAAAGACGGGGCCGGTGTTCCAGTGCGACTGAGTGGCTGCTGCTGAAACACGCCTTTACTTGTCACACGTGAAACTAATCACTGGCTGCTCCATTTCTCGTCGTTAATCCAGCTTGCACGGGAACGGCGAATGTCATGCGCTCATTATAATTGAATTAGCGACACCTGTGTTTGACGAGTCCGACTGTCTATTTCTTTCTCTAACTGTTAGCAGTTCATTTTGAGCCCATTGGCTCTTACATGCAAACTGCAGAAATGACACTAAATGCAGATCAATTGTGGATTAACTTAATTATAAAGCAAACAACCAATAAAAAAAAAGTTATTTCCAGAAAGTAAATATAAGAGTTGAGTTTATGAAAACGCACACTTGAGTTCATATTTGATGTGTTATATGTGTGCGACCTGAAAGGTGTTTAATGAGTGTAAGTGGATTCTCCCGCTGAGCGCACCGTGGAAGTAAACTTGCAGAGCAGCAGGGATCACGCTGATGGGAGGAGTAATGAGGACGGCAATCCTGTAAAACACGTTCCGCAAGCCCTCCAATCCAGTCTGCGTGTCTGCCTGCAGCCGGAGCAGCAGGCTCTCTGTGCCCTTCAGCCGCCGCGGACATTCCAGTCAGCAGCATTCCGCGCTCTGGTGACCATTTTACTTGTTTTTTATTCGAGCGGTGTCGCAGCTCAGCAGGCGGGGGTCGAGAGTCCCGGGTTGGGATGGATGCTGCTGAGAGAACCGGGGCGGTGAGCCGACTGGAGAGGAGCAGCCACACGGCGTTCATAGACAACAACACGCTGTATGTGTGGGGAGGTTACCAGGTAGGACGCTCCTTTCCACCTGTGCACGTATAAACAAGCACTTTAAAGTCTGTTTCTCAAACGCGTGTCCTCACTTACCAACATCCATTTAATGTTCTTTTGAATTGTACAAGGACATTCTGAAATTAACCACTTACTCCTTTAAAGAAACGAACACTGCTTAGTTTATTTAGTTCTGCTTTTTTATGGAAGTTAAGTTGCAGTTTTGTGCTGTTGTGTTGCCTTTTACTGAAAGGTGTTTTGTTATATTATCTACCCTTGCTGATGTAAGGGGGTTGATTAAAATATTACAAACATCTCTGTACAGCCTTCAAACTGACCAGAAAGTTCAATCAACACCTCTCTAACCCAGAATAAATAAAAACTGAACATAGAACCTTCAGATTTATTGCAGTGCGGTTTATCCTGCATTCTCTTTGGTTTGGTTTACTTAATAAACTGTCCCCTGTGTATTTCTGCTGATGGAGAACTGTGTGCAGAAATGTCCTCTAAAGCAACTTGATGGCAGCAGAGCTCTTTCTGAAACCTTCTCTGCAGGAACATGTTACTGAGAGACATTTCTCACACTGAATTTTTGCACCAGATAATGTTAAACAGTACATAAAACACTACATAAACAAAAGCCTTGTTAGTCAGATGTTTGTGGTCGGCAGAAACCAGTTTTTAAGCTGAATTGTGCCACTCTGCATTCAAACTCTGTTGTTGGTGGCTTTAATCAGAAGATATGAGTTCAAGAACAGTGTCTTTCAAACATGACTATCATTTTTTTTTTTCTCCCCCCCCCCCCGCAGGTGGTAGCTGGAGAGGACATCATGTTGCCCAGTGATGAGATATGGCTATGTGATTTAGACAACGGGACATGGTGAGACAGATGGAAGGCTGTTTATCGACAGTGTCATCTTGACATTCACGCTATGGGTGTCGGCCTGGAGCATATTTAGTTTGATAAAGCTGATCCTTTAAAATGGTACAAACAAGACAGTGACTCCACAAACTTGATAAAGAACAAAGGCTACATGTAAAGGCTGAATTTGTCTATTGTCGACTAAATACCAAATGGGGGGCGGGACCTAGTCTTTTGTTAAGTCTGTTCAATCAGGTGCAAACAGTTTGTTGAAACCAAAGCCAACTCTCTCTATTGAGTTTGAATTCACAAGTGTTCAGCTTGCCCTTTTCCTTTGTGTGCAGGGAGCGGAGGGACATCACCGGAGACAAACCCCCAGACCTAGCAGGCTTCTGTGGCTCTCACGTTAACAGCACTCTCTACATCTTTGCAGGATGTGACCCGCTTGGATACACAAACCAGGTGAGTTGCCCCGGGCGACCACAAGTCGGCCCTTGTTTGTAAAAGCCAGTTAGTCTCTTGTGTATTCTCATTACATTCCAGTCTCCCAGATGAGCATCTGTTTTTCTGAAAGCTAATTACCCCGGTGTTGTTTGAACAGGCCGGAGGGTCGACTAGCAACACAACCTTTTAGTTCTGAAGACATTTCCAAGATCTCAAGACTCTCCAAACATCCATATTCTGTCTTTCTCAAGTTCCTAATCAAAGCAAAGATAAGTAGCTGGAAAAACATGATGCTGTGCAATTTGTAGGACATGAACCCATGGTATTAAGTTGTATTTGTCTCTCCATTGTCATACAAAGTAAGGCATTTCAAGGTGTATTTGTTTTGTGTTCTACAAAATAAGTGAGGAAATGCATCATTTCTGGCTTCAGGTACAGGAAAGGTGCAACTTAGGAAACTGGTTAAAAATCTGAAGAATATTCTTTAGCCATGTTAGTAGCCTGGCTCTAGGATGTCCATGTTGGTAGACACCAAAATACTATTGGATGGTTTTCCATGACATTGATATGTTGTAGACCTTCATGTTTGCATCTTAAAATGAGTTGTATTAACTTAGCTGGTCCCTTATTTTAATGTTTTGTTTTTTTTTTTTTTTAATCTAGCGCCATCATAAGGTCAAATGTAAATGTGTCCAGTACTTTGGTTCATTACCAAATACCTGCACAACTAGTGAAATTCCCATCAGGCTCATCTGCTAATTAGCAGGTGTTAGCATGCACTATAAAACGGTTAACATTGTACCTGCTGTACATCCGCATGTTAGCATTTAGCTCACAGCACTGCTGTGCCTCTCAGAGCTGCTAGCATGGCTGTAGACTCTTGAGCTGGCAGTATGCTATATAGACTGGCTTTAAAGATGAGATGGACATGAGTGTTCAGTGAGGTCTGTCCAGTTAACACACATACATTACAGTGATGAGTTTGAGCGTTCATTTGGTTTCATAAATCTGCTCTGACTTTTTTAAAATTTTTATAATTTAAATCCTCGCAGCAAAGGATTTGTAACTTTATAAAGTCTCATTCCATAACTGACCTGATGAATTGAACTTGTTCGCAGATGTTCAGCGTTGATCTCACAGAGCAGTGCTACTCGTGGACGAGAGTGACCGACACCAAGGGAACGACGCCCTCTCCTCGAAACAAGCACACGTGCTGGCTACACAGGGACAGGTCAGTCATGTCTGTGGGGAGTCGCACCACAGCTCGAGACACAAACTGCCCATGAAGAACAGCTGGACCAGTTCATACTGTCTGCAGCACCCAGAAGAACGGCCATTTTGCATTTTAAATACATATTCACAACTTAACTTAAGAAATAGCTGCCCCCCCTAATTGAGAGATTTTGAAGAGCTGGTACAAGCAAAATACTTCAGTTTCACATGTGAATTAATGGTGTGAAGAACTCCGTATTTTGTCTTTCTTTGTTTTGGTGCAGATTAATCTACTTTGGTGGATATGGATGTAAGACCATAGGGGAGGTACGAAACACCTCATCCACAAGCTTCATCGTGGAAGAGATGTCCTGGGTAAATAATACATGACAACATCAGCTGAATATCTAATGAGTATTTTTAACACCATGACTCCACCAGACTAATATAAGAATACATTTAATTATTTATGGTTACTGTGAGCAAACTTTAGCACATGGCTTGTTTGCTACTCATGATCATATTCCAATCTTGTCTTGTAGACAACAATTGGAAACACGTTATTTAGGTGCTGGGGCTGGAACAATGAAGTCAATGTTTTTGACACACACACGTCTACGTGGAGCGCCCCAGAGACTCGGGTGAGCAGAACAAGGGTTCACGTTTTAGACTTTAATCAAAAGGGTCTGGTGTTAGTTAAAGTGCTCTTATTGCCTTTTACTTTTAGTCAATAAAATACAATAAGGGTATTACACTTACAAAACAATGTTATACTCCATATGTGACTGCCACATGATGTTAACCACATGTATATCAATGTAGTTTTGTTTGTTCTGTCCAGGGTCCTGCTCCTGCACCCAGAGGCTGCCATGCCAGTGCCCTTCTGGGGAACAAAGGTTACATCTCTGGTGGCGTGGTGAGTTGGCTTGACGTTGCTGATTAGCTTATATACACTTTAGTTATAAATTGCATTTAGCCAAAAGTATGTGGACACCCCTGTCCCCTTTGTATTGTGGTCTGGGGATATTTTTCATGGTTTGTCCTCGTCGTTCCAATTAAGGGAAATCTTAATAAAACGGTGTACAAAGATATTTCAAACAATAGTGTGCTTACCAGCAAGTTTGGGAAAGGCCCTTTCCTGTTTCAACATCCCTTTCCTGTTGGGATGTGACAATGCCCCCGTTTAAGTCCAGATCTATAAAAAAAATGGCTATTCATTGGGTTTTGTGTGGACTCGCCTGACCTGCACAGAGCTCTGACCTCAACCTCATCAACACCTCTTTGGGATGAATTTAAACGTGGACTGAGAGAGCCAGGTTTTATCACCCAACACCACTAAAGCTCTTGTGAGTAAATGGGACCAGATCTCTGCATCAGGTTAAAAAAAACCCAGTGGACCGGAAAGCAGAAGAGTGGAGGCTGTTACAGCAGCAGATTAACCCCATAGTTTTCTAAAGAGATGTTCAGCAGTCCCATGGGTGAAAAGTCTGTGTGTCTCATAGTTTTGGCATTGCAGTGTGTCTGCAGTCTGCACTCTGACAGCAGCCTTTTCACAACATACTCATAGTATTGTGATGATGAGTGAACACTGTATGTTTGCAGGAAACTGCAGAGTTAGACATGTTCTGCTTGGACCTGGAGACCTGGACCTGGACTCGATTGTAAAACTTCCTCCTTTCTTTAACACATACAGTAGTTTTTATTATATAATTTACTATTCATATCTTTCCAATGATTTACTGACCTCTGTTGCACCTTGCTGTGTGTATTCCTTTCCACCAGTGACATCTCCCAGTCCTGTACACCTCTGGGGCGTTCTATGTTCACCATGACGCCCATATCAGATCACACACTCTTTATATACGGAGGTCTTGGCACAGACGGAAAGACTCTCAGTAAGTCTCTGCACACAGAACAAGTATCAATCTCTAATACTTCTACATTTAACTCTGCATGCTCCAACTCTAGAAGCAACGTTGTTTTGCATCTCTTTTGTGGTCAATTTGTCTCTTTTGTATTCACCATGTGTCTCTTGGTGGTTGTTTTGTCTCTTTTTATGGTCGTTTTGTGTCTCTTGGTAATCACCATGCATCTCTTTGCAATTGTTTTGCGTTGTTCTCCATCTTTCTTTTGTGTCTCTTTGTAGTTGTTTGACTTTCCAACAAGACATTAAGTCGCTTCAAACAGAGGCTCTGGCTCAGGGGCATGTGCCTGGTAGGACCTGTTCAGTAATCATCAATGCTCTGCCTGATATTAAATGTTGAAAGTATCAGGACAATATTATTTGCATATTTTAATCCCCTTAATCCTTTCTCTGCCTTGGACAAGTGTGCCCAAGGTTGAAGGACATTTTAATGCCACTCTAAAAACAAAGGACATCATTGTTCAAGTGGTTAAATTTCCCAGAAGATTGAAATTGAAGCTCCTTGTGGTTTTAATCTGTTATCATTAACCTATTTTATCCTAGATGATGCCTGGCAGTTTAACACTCAAAACAGGGAGTGGACCAAGATGACCCACCCACACAAGGACAAGCCCAGGTAGTTAATTAGTTCATGAAAGTGCTGTTTCTGATCACATAGTAAAGATAAAATGATGCAAACTTGAATGATCAGGTAAGATCTTAGCATCTTTTCTCATAGTGAAAATAATCAGATGATTTTTATTTCTAGAAATTTGATTGCAGGTTCTTTAATATGCATCTAACAGGAAAAGATAAGAGTCTATATAATAAACACCTCTGAAGTCACAATTTCTATGTTGAACCTGAAAGAGGTGATAATAACTCGTAGTGAAATCGGTGTGTAATTGTTCCTTTCTTCACTCTCAGGGTGTGTCACACGGCATGCATGGGAAGTGATAACGATGTTGTTGTGTTCGGGGGAAGCAGCAACATGTGCATCCTCATGGACTCGGTATGTGATGGGAGACGTAAATTTTTTTTGCCCAACTGTACGCTTAATGGTTAAAAATAAAGCTTTCAATTAATTAGTCCACAGCTAGGTCTGAGAAAAATAGAGTGCAGCATAATATTTTTTTCCCCTTTACGATTGTGCAGATCTCAGCAAAACCTTGCAGCATAGCTTTTTTAATTTTATTTATTTTAAACGCTTTATTCCAAGTTATGTTTTAACTTGTGTAATTTGTTGGGTGAACGAATTATGGCTCAGCGATTAACTAAGTGTTGCATAAAGAAAGCTTAAGTGGTTTAAGCACTCAAAGTATGAAATGCATCTATAGTATGTGGTATGATTTTTCAAGTGAAGCCAACAAAAACAAAACTGTATAGAAAGAATTGGTATGAAGTTAAGGTTTGGAGATGTTCAAATGAATAGTGTGCAAATTTTTGCCACTGAAAACACCTGCTCAGGAAATTGTACAGAAAAAAAGAAGCATTTATGGCCACACTGAAATGCTGTTAGCGTAGCCTGTTAACATTAGCTAATAAGCACATAAGAGGAAATGTCAGACGATTTACCAAAGTCTGTAGGATTCACCCTCTGGGATCATGACGTTCTGTACCAGTCCATCCAATGGTGGTGGAGATATGTTCAGTCTGGACCAAAACAGAACCACGTATAAAGCCGTTCTAGCCAATGTAGCCATGCCGCTAGCATGGTTAAATAGAACATGTTCACCCACACTTCAGTTTTCAGTCCACAACAGTGCCCACTAATACTTAATGGATACTTAATTTTAAATTTTTATTTTAAGGGGCACAAAACTTATACAACACCAATATTTCATCGATCCTTATGCGATTGTCCATCCTCTTATCAGGTGGCTGTTCTGAGGGCTCCATCCCAACATCACTGTAGAGACGTGTTCATGTTTCAGACCCAGCCATACTCTCTCTTCAGGTATGTTGAACCTTCATTTTTATTTCTAATCATATCTATTTTCAGAATATAGCTATCAGCCCTGAATTCAATTGAGTTTAACATTGTCAGGACAGTGTAGCTTTTGTACTTTGTGTTAGTGGCTGGTCAAATGCACTTCATGTTACAACTGCACAATACAACAGAGGACATGGTGTTATGCTAATGGACTTTGCATTGTTATTATGTATGTAGGCAGTGGCATGTTTATATGAAACAGTCAGATTAAACTGTCTCACAACACTTGCTTCACAATGACAATGCTAACATGCTGTTTAGCAGGTGTCACGTTTACCATGTTCAACATTGTAGTTTAGCCATTAAATGTGGTACATACATTCATGGTTTAATATAAAATAAAATGCATTAAAAAATTACTTCTGTAATGCAAATGACTGTCACGGGTTTCCAGAAATTGCAAACATGCAAATGATTGTTTAATATACTGCTACTGTGCAGAATAGCATGTCATGTAAGTAAAATGGAGCAGGAGCATTACACAATAAACAAGTAGATTTTTAAAAGTAGTTTTAGGGCATCTGAACATTCAGTGTTTATCTCTCCTAGATTGTGTGAGGACTTCATAGGAAGAAACCCGGCGCTGTTTGGAAAGCTGCTGAACTGCCTGCCATCAAAGCTACGCAGCAAAATGGACAAGCGAGTGGCCTTTTTCTCTGCTGAGACGCCTGTTCTTACTGATTGAAGAGCACTTTGTTTTGTTTTTAGTGAGTGACAAGATTGTCAATTATTACAAAACAGTTTTCATTCTTCATATTAAGCATGTCTGTTTGTGTTTAATGATTTAAAAAAAAAATGGTGCTGAAGTTTCATTGTTTTACCTTAAACATAATTTTGTAAATAAAGTATTTGCCTTTTTAAACGGCCACTTTAGAAAATGTGAGCTTTTACTCTATAAAATGATTTGATGTGCAATCTGTTTTTGAATAAAGGTATTGATATGTTTACTACCTTGGTGTGTGTGGTTTCATTTTGTAAATGAACGATTCAGTGGAACAACAGCAACGAAGGAAAATGATGGTCTTGGTCTTTAAACAAAGTTAAATATTCCACTTTTAATCAAATCAGCTTAGATGATTAAATGGATGATTTTCTTTCTCAATATATCAAACAGGTGATCGGTGGGTTTTACAATATGTCAACTCCGTTCTTTGTTCAGCTGCAAACGACTTCATCAATGCTTTAATGCATGTGTTCCTGTCAGGCCTGAACCTGACATGTACATAAGTTTAATGTAACCTGAGAAAGATTTTTTTATTTTTTTAAATTGTGTGAAGTATTGTAGTAAACAGTAGGTTTAATGGTTAGTGCCCTCGGCTTTCCTCTTACTTCATCTTTGATGGCTTTCTGTTAAGAGACAATCTTTTTATTTATTTATTTATTTTTATTATATATTTGACCAAAGTCAAAGCAGAACCAGTCAGGGACACTTTTAAAAATAGCTTTTTTTTATTTTATTGGCAAAAATTGATTTTGAGCCTGATTGTTGACAGCAGATTCACATGGCGTTTCACGGGTCTGTTTGGTTTCACACAAGTCGGATGTAGTTAGCGGGCAGCATGCCCCGCTGCCCTGTGCGCTGGTTGCACCCGAACATCCAGCCCTCATCTATTGGCTCCACGTCTGAGATCAGATCGCCCTCCTGGAGAGAGACTTCATCTGCTTCGGCTGCCATGTAGCTGTACACGGCCTGGTAGCGTTTCTGTAGAGTGGAATCACACACACAGGACATGAATAAACAGAGACACAGACGCACTGGCATATAACAAAGAAAAGAGGATACAAAGTCCTAACATTGATTTGCATTGAATTTCCCTACTGAGCGAGGCACAAACACACTTGCACCATATCCTGTACTAACACAAATGCACAGCACAGGTAGCAGCTACACTGGCAGTTAGCAGACACTCAAACCACATACACGAATACATTCACACACATGCACAGGATCTCTTCTATATGAGCTACAACTAAAACTAAACTATATACTATCAAACATCACAAACTAAAGACATACTACATACACAAAATAAAACAATGGCGAGCCATAAATAGCTTAGATATACTATATGTACAAAAGTATGTAGACACCATTCTCTTGTACTTTTGGTCTGGGGCTCTTGTGTTATAGCTTGAGCCAGGCCCCCTAGTTCAAGTTACAGGAAATCTAAATGCTGTTATTTAGCATAGACCCAATGCTAATACAATAATATTTTAGACAATATTAAGCTTCCAACTTTGTGGTAGTTTGGTGAAGATCCTTTCCTGTTTTAACTCCATTAACATCTTTGAAATGAATTGAAAAACTGACTGCTCTTGTGGCTGGATGGGAGCCAACCCCTGCAGCCTGGTTCTAAAACATGGTGGCAAGTCTGAAAACAGGAGAGTGGAAGGTGTTTATAGCAGCAGATTAAAGCCCATTGTTTTACAATGACATATTGCTTTAATGTTCCGGTGTCCACATACTTTTGGCCATGTACTGTATTTTTATGTACAAGCCTTACCCCTCCACTGGATGGTGCTACAGCAGCAGGGCGCATTTGCCCGACCTGCTGACTGAATCGCTCAGGATTGGGTGGTTGTTCCTCATAGTCTATACATACACGTGCACATGCACGCACGCACACGCACACACACACACACACACACACACACAGAGTTAATACAATTAAATATAGTAATTAAGAGGAGTATGTCTCAAAAGGTGTCAGGATGTGCATTACCTTGTCTATTTTCAGGAGGAGGTGCATCACTTCGAATCCTGCTCTTCTCAAAATCTTCATGGTACTTTATCTGCAGACACAGGCCGCACACACACGTGCACACACACACACACACACACACACACACAAACACACGTAAAAACCACGCTACACTCTCAAATATGACTGTTGAACCTCACGTTGTCTATGAGAAGAAGCTCACCATTTTAGGAGGTGCTGAGAGATGATGAGGGGGGTTATTTGTGTAAGAAAGACAACAAAGACTTTAAGCAAAGACCCACCTGTCTGTTTTAAGTTGGTGTTTTTTATTTCCTCATCTTACGATAATGAAAAAATGTGCGTCACTATGCTGTTAGCTATGTTGTTTGGAACGTAAAGCTCTCTGATTTATTCTCCACAAAAATAAGGCTGGAAAATGGAAACTGGACATCGAACAAGCAAAAGAAGGAGCAGCCTCCTGTGTCCTCAACAGCCCTGAGGAGGAGCAAACAGAAAGAGGATATGATGGGAAAAAGACTGGAGGAGAGTGAGGGACTAAAAAAAGACTAAACGAAATAAATTTAACAACGAATGAAAAAAAGGAATCAGTGGAAAAAGAAGTTACTAGATTTTGCCCTTTTGACATGCTGCTTACCACCCGTCATTCCTTTCTGCAACTAGTGCTCTCATGAGGAGAAAGAGAAAGTTTGTGTGTGTTTCAGTGTGGTATGCATGTGTGTGTGTGTGTTTCAGTGTGGTATGCATGTGTGTGTGTGTGTGTGTGTGTGTGTGTGTTTCAGTGTGGTATGCATGTGTGTGTGTGTGTGTGTGTGTGTGTGTGTGTTTCAGTGTGGTATGCATGTGTGTATGTGTGTGTGTGTGTGCGTGTGTGTGTGTGTGTGTGTTTCAGTGTGGTATGCATGTGTGTGTGTGTGTGTGTGTGTGCGTGTGTGTTTCAGTGTGGTATGCGTGTGTGTGTGTGTGTGCGCGTGCGTGCGTGTGCGTGTGTGAGCAGCAGAGAGTGGATGTTCACTTTGTGTCCACAGCTGAGAGACTTTGACCATATAGGGCAGCTGCTCCTCCATGGACGGGGGAGAAATGTCTGAAATGTGCCTGTGTGTCTCTGCAGGAGCGTCTCTCGCACTCTGACATCCTTAGCTGCTGTGTCGAGCAGTTCCTCCTCTCAGATTTGTGCACAGAACCAAATCGACCATCCTTCTCTAAAATGGCTCCTGCTATTGAACTGTTGTGTCTCAGAGAAATGGCTTGACTTGCTGCTTGAGGCCATGCCTTTCCTTTTCTTTTTGTCTCTTGCAAAAACAAACACTCTGTGCTCCAACATTTTTGGAACAGTTAAAGTGGTATTAAAGTGAGATATCTACCAGAGTTTCACTGTTAAGTTAGATTAAGAAATAGTTTCTTCTCTGAGCAGAAGTCAAAGAAGATTTTGAGACTATGAATGAAGTTATGATATGATATGTAAATATTAAGTTAAGTTAATAGAAGAGAAATAGAATTAGCACTTATAATCCAGAGAACATGCTGTCAACAGGAACTACTTTCTACCAAAGAAATATCGGTTTACATGCTGTGGATTAACTAACCTGGTTTCAGATCTCTGAATCGCTGTCTACATCTTCATCTATTCCATTCAATTCAATTCAATTTTATTTATATAGCGCCATATCATAACAAAGTTATCTCAGGGCACTCTATCGCACGGAGCAGGTCGAGACCAACTTCCACACACACAGAACCAACGATCCCACCATGAGCAAGCACTAGGCGACAATGGCAAGGAAAAACTCCCTTTTAACAGGGAAACAGTGTATGTGTAGGAAACAGAAATAACGACTCATAAACTGGACAATTTCTTAACTGTTGCTAGTAACCACTACCACAGCGTCTAAGGAGACATCAGTGGGACAGATACATCACCCACTTGTGGTTGGTTAGGGCAAAAAAACAGCACCTCCCAACCAGAAGACAGCTGACAAGAACACACTGTCCAACAAGTTGCTGTTGAGACTCAGAACCAGACCACGTAAAACCCCAAACTATCTGCACGACTAAATACCACTAGAAGGGAGGAAATATGTTGTTTTGTAATTATTCCGACCCTGAGATGTTCAAGTGTTTCTCAGGAGGTCTGCACTTACGTTACTGATCTGATCTTGCGTCTTCTTCACTCTCTGCATCTCCGGAGTGTCGACCACCACGCTAAAACCTTTGCCCTTGTTCTTTTCAAAGTCCTCCTTGTAAAGAGCCTGAAATGCAAAGTTAAATAAAATGTCAAAACATCTTCTTTAGATCTTTAGATAATTTGCTTCCTTGCCAGGTTAGATGAGAAGACTAATACGTCTCTCATGGCTGTATGCTAAATATGAAGCTACAACCACAGCCAGTTAGCTTAGCTTAGCTTAAAGACTGAAGACAGGAGGAAGCAACTGTCCAAAGGTAACTAAATCCACCATCCAGCACATCTAAAGCTCAGTAGCTCGTTTGTTTAATTCGAAGACATCCCAGAGTCTTGTGGTCTCCGTGAGTTTGCCAAGAAACCAGCGGAGGCTCCAGGAAGTCACTACGCTCGGCAAAGACACATGACCGTAACTTCTGCAACTTGTGATTTTTACACTGCAGTTTGTGTATGGATTAAATAAATGAGCTTGTTGGTAGGCAGATTTTGTTGCCTTTGGACCAAGCCAGGCTAACTGTTTTCCCCCGGTTTCCAGTCTTTATGCTAAGCTAAGTTAACCGGCTGCTGATTCTAGTGTCATATTTAATGGACAGATGTGAGAGTGGTGCTGATCTTCTCATCTAACTCTCAGCAGGAAATGTTAAACAATTCCTTTAAGTATGTTAAATAACACAACTGAAACCGTGCAATTAGTTACAAGCTACATTTGTGGTGTATTAGTATGAGTAGAATGACATCTTGCTGTTAATAGACTGTGCTAATAGACACATTGGGGTCTGAAAAAATAAATCATGTTTCCAAACCTTTTTGCTTGAACCCCCTCAGGTTGAAGTAATGTCCATTTGTTACAGGGTACATGTCTATGAACTATGTGAAGCTCAATTAAACGCCAATTTTATAGAGGCCTAAAGATGAAAAACTATATAGCAATATTACAAGAACAAACACACAAAACCAATGGTGGATTACATCTGAAAAACAAAAACAAAAACAAAAACTGTCCTTTTCTTATTTGTGGGTCTTATTTTGCAGGTTGGGAACATCTGCACTTGAAGGCTGCTGTGATTTTCTTCCCTCCAGTCAGCCAGCAATGAAATATTCAACATAACCTGAATGCAGCATTAGATCAAAACCACTTAGAATGTGTAAATGTTAAGGGACAGATTTCTGAGAAGTGCATGCAGACACATACATAAACACATACACAGTTTGAGGTTGGAAAGATGTCACATCTAAAACCTGTTTCTAGAAATGAAAGAAAAGGTCATTCTACGAGCTGTTATGACTGCAGAGACGAAACGAAGAACTGAAGATTTTGTGTTATTAGACTATTTGATGCTCTGCGGTTTTCGAGGCGAACCGGACGTACGTGACTGATCTGGTCTTGTGTCTTCTTCACTCTCTGCATCTCTGGAGTGTCGGCCACCACGCTGAAACCTTTCCCCTTGTTCTTTTCAAAGTCCTCCTTATAGAGCGCCTGCAAATTTGTAATTAATCAGGATTTAAGAAAGTCACTCTTTGAAATTTGGACAAAAGAGTTTAGAAAGACCCCTGAGGTTAACCCAACGAGGGTTGCATTCTTCAAAATGACAACAAATAGATTATAAGGTAATATGATGAGGTTGCACGCACACTTCTACTTAATGTGATTCACAAATATACATAAACACACATGTGTTGTGCTTTTAACAGCTATTTCTCGAATTTCCTTGTAAGTTTTAACCCGGCGGAAACGCATTCAACAAAGCCTAAATGTTTACTTGACTGTAAATCTAAGCTCCCCACACATTGCACACACGCACACACACTTACACACACACACAAGTGAGTCATGTTCTTGCTATGAGGAATATGCTGTCTCTGTAAGAGAGCTTGACTGCAGAGACTTTTATGGTTATAAACAATGAACTGGGTAGAGAGAAAGAGAGAGAGAGAGAGAGAGAGAGAGAGAGAGAGAGAGAGAGAGAGAGATCATAACATACTTATTTTAAATTTATATAATAACATACTTTTTTACATGATAGTTTTAAAGGGTTTTAACCTAAAATGGACCCACTCTCGTCTAGTTTGCGAGGTTACATCAGGTGCTTGTTTCAGACGTTTAGAGTCTAGTTGTTCAACAAAAACAGATTAAGAGAACAATGAATCTAATATGAATGTTAGAAGAAGTAACGTTGGTTCACTTATTCCACTGCGTCACTTTTTACATCGTGTGTTTCATGAAAATCTTTTGGATCCTTGACAAACCAAACAGTCGTGTTAATATTTAACATGTTGTGGTTTGTTGTCTTAGTGCACGTTGACACATATTCACATGCTAGCCATGTTTGGTTTTATGTGTCCAGATTTTACGATAATGTCCCCCACTATAATACAATGGAGCATTGATTAATGACACTTAATGACACAAAAGAACCAGTAGCCTCCCTTTTCAGAGACAGTGTCCCCGTTACAATCCACAGAACACATTATTAACAGTTTATACCAAAAAAAGAAAATTCCAGAGAGAGTTTCAATGAAAACTGCTGTGCATTACATTGTTAAAATGTTTTTTAAGGTTTTGAGCACCACAAACACAATCCATTTACCTCCACTGTTTTGGGGTGGGGGCAGAAATTTCAAAAACCTGAATAAATAAAACCAAAACCATCTGTAGCAAAGTGAGAAAACTTTTTTTTGTTACTGATGAAGAGCCTCAATGATAGGATGGTGTTAGAACAGCATTAGTCTTCTGGGTGAACACACTGTGATAAATCAATCACTGGTCGTTCAGCAGATTATCTTCAGTGATAAACCTTCACTTCTTCTGGAAATCCCTCATCATGCATCTGTCCTTCAAATTCTTTCTCAAATGTGAAGTAGCCTATAATTTGGAGAATTTTAAAGGTTTATTGCAACATTTAAGTTGTTTCCGAGAGTTCGATAAGAAATGCTGCTCTTTTGTCTGTGAGTTAGTAACAAAGAAGATAACCCGGGAAACCTGGCGGTTCGCAATGAAGACAGCCGAAAGACATCAGGAGGGTACTTTTTTATTAGCTTTACTAATTTTTCTAATTGTACTGGTATTGTACGGTAATCAATGAAGAACTGTCCCTGAACAATATGTAAAACTCTCTACAGCAAAGCTTGTCAATAGACCTGCCTGTCTATAATGTCTTTATTCTCTGACTTATCTCTCATTTTGACAAAGAAGCTAGCTTAAGTATAAAGCTAGGCTAGTTTACATTACATTGTTTTAAATGATCAGGAATCACACCACACAGGTGTAGGGAGGAGATACACACAAACACACGATCCCACGATGAAATTACTCCTCTGCATTTAACCCTGTCTTGGTCAAGGACCCAAGGCCTTCTTGCTGTGAGGCAACAGTGCTATGCACTGAGCCACCATATCTTAAGCATCTAACTGGACGCAGGGGGAAACAGCTAGCCTAGCTCTATCTTACATACACCAGGCCATGCATCATGTGGGACTTGGCCTGTGGATATTTCAGCAGGTACAGAGTGCTGTACTAATGAAGTTTTCAGATTTGCCTCTTCTCAGATCACAAATTGAGTTACACACACAGTTTGTTTGCAAGTGATTTAAAGTTAAAGAAATAAAATTTAAAATTTAAAGTAAAATTTGATGATTTGAGTTTAAATGTTTCTATTTCAGACAGAAAACGTTTCTACCTTTTGCAGGCGAAGAAAAGCCTCCAAATGTTGAGTGACAAGACAATCCCTAAAGTAAAGTTCAAACTGTAAGGAATCTCTTTAATTTTGCGTGACTTGGACGACTTATCCCTGTAATCAGGTTAAATGGCTGGCTTGAACTGGCTGGTGTGATTATATTAGTTCAGTCAAGGAGGCTGAGTTGAGCCGGTGCCACGCGAGAGAACGAAAAGGAAGAAAGATTAAGCGTAAGCACGGTCCAATGTCCTGATCACATAGGAGAACTTTCTAAAACTCAGACTTGGTCACGTTGTTTAAGTTCAGTCTCAGACCTCTACATCAAACTCAAGGTAACGTTCTCTCATTTCAGTATTTGGTCAAAGGGTTCATTCGATTCAATCGGAGGAATCCAGTTGTCTTTGGAGGTGCGTCCTCGTCTCCAGCCGTGAGACAGACAGAGAGCTGAGTGAAATAGACAGATATGGGAGGGAAAGATACACGAGCCATGATGACGCAACGAGATTAGGACGAGTTTCTCTGCTGGTGACAGAAGCAGAGAGGGAGCAGGAGTGATAGAGACAGGGGGGATCTGTGAGTGTCTCACCTGGCTGTTGAGCATGCTCTGCTGCTTGAGACGCAGATTCTCGGGGGTGTCGGTCACTATGGTGAAGGAGGTTTTGGGGTAATGCCTGAAAGAAAAGAGGAGAATAACACAAATCAATGTTAGAGGTTAACTTTAGCCCTGGCTTAGATCTTTTAAGTACTACATACTTTGCAAAAAAATGCATTTTGTTATCTTGGAATGAAAAATCTTCATCTTGACCATTTTTACTACTACAAGAAACTGTAGAGATGCAAAACCTTTTTTTAAATGAATTTAGGCTTTTCCTTTGAAATATTTTGGTTTGGTTGACTTGTAGATTCACTCAGTTGTAGAGGTTACGTTGAACTGATTTTATTCAAAGGTACATGAGTATGTTTTTAAATCTTTATGTAACAATCTAATAATTAAATTCTTTGTGTCTACATAATTATTAATAGCATCCTTGTCCTTCAGGCCATTGCAATGATCCACGAGTCATGTAGGAAGTTTATTGAGGAAATGAAGTGTTGGCTACATATAAGTAGGTAAGTAGGTGATGTGTTGCTGCCTTTTATTTCACCTCAGAGCATTTTATGGTTTCTTTATTAACCAATAAGAATGGATGTGTTAATTAAGTTGCTGGTGATGCAATCAGTTTTTTTGTGTGTGTCCTGTAATATATGCAGGATAAAATACAACGTATCCACGAATAAATGACAGTAAAATATATATTTTCCAGGACTGAGGTATTTATTGGAATCAGACAAACCCACATCTCAGGTCACACTGGGATCACATGATTCAATCTGTCAGTTCACACTTCCCTTTTTCCATCACCTCCACACACACTGCAGCCTCCACTGTCCATCTGTGTGTCTCAACTGTTTCGGAAAATAAAAGTCTACTGTGTTGTGACAGGGTTTGTTTATGATGAAACGACCGAAACCTCCCAAAAACAACAACTTCTGCTGTTTCTGGCAGTTCTACGATTACAAGAACTTAAACTTTCACCAGAAAAAGGACAAATTAAAGATGTAATGTAGATTTATAATACTGCATATTGTAATTATGTGGTCACAAGATAACTTCCACAGAATTCAGATGCTGTCCTGCTACTCTTCTGTCTGAACTGTTCGTCATTTGAACATCAGGATGATCCGTGTGGTGTAAACACTCACATACTGCAGTAAGGCTTCTTCTCAAACCCTTTGTAGGTCGTCATGCTCAGGGCCATCTTGCATACCTCGCAGCTGAAACAACCTTTGTGCCAGTACTAGAGAGGGGAAGAGTGCAAAAAGTGTAAGATTTAGTAGATAAAAGTATGGAGATAACGTGTAAAACATTCTATTCTTTTCTTTCAAATAAAAATTCCCTGGTGGCTTCTTGTTAAATTGTAAAAATACTTATTCAGTCTTGCTGATTTGACTTAGTATCAGCTAAAAAGAAAAGAGGACTTAAATGTAACTTGAGTAGAAACATTCTTTTACTGCACTCAACAAGTGCAAAGAGATTCAAAATGACCACATGAGAATGCATGTTGTTTGTTTAGGTGCATATTAAACCTGCGTACTGTCAATGGCTTCATTAAAGTATTGATTAAGCTCTGGAATGTCCTCCAACTCCCTCAGTACAGGATTTATTTGATTGGGTTAATGTGGAAACATTTTAGTGCCAGAAAATTGAAAAAAACCCCAATTCTAGATTGTCTTAATGGAAATTTGAATGGTGTTTTGCTGTTTTCTATGAACATGTGCCGTGTTTGAACCCTCTGTTACCTGTGCATAGAACAGAACACTTTCCCACATGACTTGACTCTGTCATCTCTGGTTATGCTCCATCTCAGCAGAAAGTCAAAACACTGGCGAAAAATCCAGCTCGTCACTGTTACTAACATTATTTGGCGTAAATTGTGTCCTTAAATGGATTAAATTAAAGTAGACTGTTACAGTATTCAGAGTTTAGTATCTGGCTGTAGTCACATTTATCAACGAACATCTTAACAGGCTGATAATGACACACAAACACACAGCGTCTGTGCTCTGCATGTCCTTTTTTAACATTGACATGTTTGTGGCCTATGTTTATCTACCGGATGTGGTGTTTCCTGTCATCACTACCTTAGTGTGTGTCTGTTTTTGTGTTGTTACAAATAAAGAATCCAGGCAGCCAAATAATCAGCCAGATTATTTCATACAGTGGTACAGCATCACAGAGTAACAATATCTACTAATCTTCCAGAACACCTGGTGACATGAAAGTATACATCACACAGGAGAAAAAGACGTCTCTAGTGCTGAACATCTTTGTACTTGTAAAAGCATTGGACGAATTTTTTTTTTTTGCATGAAGGAATTCTGCTCACTCTGATGAGAAGTCTGCAACACATTGATCAAAAAGCTACAATGAGAGTCAGGAAAAAGAAGAACATCTCTTAGCCTGTAGGAAATTTAGAGGAAGGTGCCTCCTACAAATAGGCTATATGAAACTTATTATCAGACAGGAATATTATCAACTAAATCTCTACGGATATTACAGAGATTTGGAATCTCAAAGTGATATTTGGTTAGTGAATGGGGTTAGACTTGAATCACCTTACCTTATCAAGGCAATTAATTTTTTCTGTGGGGTAAACTGGTTTATTGCATCTTCCACAGGGCGGATTCATGATGGCGCAGGGTTTCCTCACAACACACACACACACAAATCAAAAAAGAACCCTCACTGATCCAGTATAAGTGTTTGGGAGTAAAGTAGAAGCTGTGACGAGGAGCTGGAATACGAACCGTCCTGCTTTAGCCTGCAGGAATTTTAATTAATATACGGACTCAACCTCAAGGCGAGGAGGAGCCAGGCGTGAAGCACGAATTCTTCATGGTGCTTTCACAGACAAACGGATATAGGAAGATTCACTTGTTGTGTGTGGGTAATACGTTACCTGACAGCCGAAATATCATGAAGATTGTCTAAACGTCAAATGTTTGTTGATAGCCTACACTTGGATTTCACACAACAACTACAAGAACAACAGTTTTTTGATTATTGAGTGGCATTAATACAACTTACTCAAGAGTTTCTACGGGTTTCTGTGGAGCACCTGAAGGCAGCAACAAATGCATCTAAGAGAATTTGTAATAACCTTAAAAGGAGCAGCAACTTCCATTGAATAATAGACAAATCCTAAAGTACCCTGACCCTAATGCACTGCAGTAACACTATAATACAGTATCTCAACATCTCGGTAAAACTATATTGGAAAATATATGTTCACCAAAAATCAACGACTAAGTTATGCTGAAACCGTTGTTTAAAACTCATTAGGAGACACACTTTGTGTATCCCCATATGAGTTTTACGTTACATTACATTACATTTACGTATTTAGCAGACGCTTTTATCCAAAGCGACTTCTAAATAAGAGCTTTACATCAAGTGCATAGAACCATGATCGAAAACAACAAGATGTCTCATCAGACTTGTAAGGGCAGGTGATGAATCACAAGTGCTATAAGTAAGTACATCGCTGCCAATGGCAGAATCAAAAAGAGCATTTAATCTAAGAACAGATTGTCTTTGTACATTGTCAAATACAATACATTCAAACTAAAATACAATTCCACTATAATATCGTACAATATGCTATGCTTTATCGAAACAATGTGTCATTGTTTATGTGTTACATACTGGAAGCAGTGATTTGAGGAGAGGTGGAGTGGGCTCTTTTCTTCATCCCTGTAAAATCTCTAAATGGACTGGAGCTAAGCTCACAGGAGGCCGTCGCAGTAGTCCAGGGGTTTTCAAAGTTTGAGACTGTGGGCCTCCCCTCAGGCAAAGCTTAGAATAAGGTGCCCTCTAGCCTCCACCTTAGTTTGCTTTCTAATTTTTGCTCAATTCCTGGATACCTAGGGGATTATGTTTTGTTATTTCATCCCAAAGACACTGAACATTTGAGCCAAGATAGCCTGATATTGCTGTTTGAAAAAACTTAAACTACACCAAATACATAAAAAAAGGTCTGTCCTATGGCATTTATTAGTTTCTAAACTAGTTTCTAAAATTGTCAGAGACTTGAAGATACATTTATTGATATATTTAGTGGAGTGGCTCAGTTATGTTGGAGTGTAATTGCTACTGCAGGAATACCTGTTTAACATTTCATTGTCACTGAATTTACGGATGTTTCTGTATCTGCAGTAGTACTGCAACAGTAAGTAATAATAGCCAACAAGTAAATATTTAACCAATGTTTTTTTCAAATCTTGTTTAATCTGGTTCTGATATTGTTTTGCAGTCCTGAGGGAACATGCAGCTTTAGCCTTTCAAACAGATTAGTCTTCAAACTCACTCCCAGACTTCCTATACAAAGGAATGAGTTGTTGTAATTTTTCTATTCTGATAACCTTATGCTATTATTTTTCTGGTGACATCATATTGAAAATACGTAAATAGTTAATATGTTGGTTAGATAATTAGGTTTGGTTTTCTTTTTTTTCTAACAAGATCACATAAGGGTGTTGACCAGAATTCAGAGGTCAGTTAGATATTGCCATGCACAGCCAGGCATTTTTTTAAATCTTTGATCTGCCCTGCCCTCTTCAGCTTACTCACATAATGTGTATTGACATGTGAACACTGTGACCTTCTCTGAGCATACACTGAGAAATTAAAGCTCTTCATCTTGATATTGATCTACAGTGGGGATTGATGCTTGAATGAGTTTGAGAGTGTGTTTTCTGGTAGTCTCTTTTCATTATGGCTGCAGCAGTATAGATATTTTCTTACCATGATCTAAGAAGAGCAGCATGTCTTTTTAAAAATAACGTGTGCGTCACTCAGTGACAAAAGGTCAAAGAATAAACTGCATCTCGCAGCTTCTTAATCCTTGACACCAGAACTGCACCGCAAAATTGTTACTGACAAAACACTTGCTCTACTTCCTGTCAGGTTCAAGGCAAGTCACCACTTGTGTGCAGGTTAAAGGTGAACATTTGTGTGCAATGAAATGCCCCCCAATGTAGTCATGAAATTACAGCATGTCAATGCCACACTGCTATTTGCTATAATATTGTCAGATTCACACGTTGATTTTCAAATGCACACTCACCCATGAACTTGAGCCAAATGAGAAAATAATCCTCCTGGGACTTGGTTGGCCTAATTTTTTATTTAGCTGCCCTCTCTGCATAACCTGCGACTCCATAGGCTGGAATAAAAAATAGATGGAATGATGAGGCAAGTAGATCATTTTAAAAATAATTTAGAGAGAATAAATTACTTATTGTATGCCTGTATGCGTAGTTTATCTACCAACATCACCAGAAAAACAACCACAACCAAACCAATGGTTTGACTACTTAAAGATATAAAGCACAGCAGATCATAAGCACTTATGGGGCTGTTAATTAGTTAGGGAAACAAAGCACTGTTAACAAAAACAAACAAAAAAAAAAACTTTTTAACCTATCAACCATCTTCAAAATGTGTCCTCTGCTCTATAAAGGGTGTTGATTGGCATTAACATTTGTGTTAACCTTTATGCGTAATGGGTGTTGTTCACTTGACTTTACTGTCGTGTTTGAAAATGTTAGTTATTAGTTATTACATTTTTTTAACTAAAGAAATAAAGTCAGAGGTGCATTAAAGCAAAATATAATCATTATTCACAATATACACTCACATTTGTGAGCAGGCTTTTTCTACAGACATAGACTTTAACTTTGTTGGGGAACGAAAGTATAAATAAATGCATGGAAGAAAAAATGAATATATCTGATAAATTATAATAATTATAATAAAATTCACTAATAATGTTTACAAAAGGCATTTGAAGGTAATCATGTCAAATGAAGGGACTATTTAGGCAAACCGTATGTGAAGAAATACATACTTGTGACCAGAAACTGGTTTGTAATGATACATTCTACTTACTTTACTTTACTTTATCATTAAACTGTATATTCATTGCTTAATACATTAAAATGTTTTATATACAGTAACACACCTTATTATCTTACTATTTATCTTTATCTATCTATCTTTTTAGGCACCTGAGTTGTTTTTCATCTATTTTGGTTTCCTAGATATATTGACAAAATTACAAGTTAGATATATAGCTGAAAAAGAAAATACCATGCATGTTGGGCATGGGACTCCAGAGGATTAACATATATTATTATTTTGTTCAATAACAACTATTGCAACAGTGACTCCATCACACCTTTACATCTCTCACAATGTAAACACGACATGACGATGACTCTGTGGACTATGGTAAATGACATGTAGTGTTGCCGGCATAATTAAACCATTATCTGGTTTTGGTCTTTCCTTGTGTGATAACATGTATTATGTGTTATGTATATAGTGTTAGATGAAAAGAGCTATATCTCTCTATAAAGCCTTGTCCTGAGCGTAGTAAAGAGAATTTGCAGCCATGTATCATACATAATGAAGAAGTTATGGAGCATACATTGCATCTCGTGCCATGCTATTAAGTTTTAGCAGAAAAATAACTGTGCATGTACAATCACTGTGGCCTTCGCACACACAAACCTATTCAACTGGGCTTTCTCCTAATTTCACACAGTGGCACAGACAAGAGAAGCAGATTTGATCATATGGACCCTGCTTTGATTATGATAACAGATAAAAAAGGACAAAAGACAACTGCTTTGTAATTGTTTATATAAAATGTGTGTTATGTAAGTGCTAAAGGAGAACCTACATACTATACGTTAGTTCTCCCCTCAGAGGGCATACCAGAGTGGAAAGCCTTGCAGTGTTAAAGGATCCTTGTGTGTGAACACAAGAGTGAGTGTGTGTAAAAGTGTGCCGGTGTGTATATGTTTACGAACCAGGGAGAGAGAGAAAGAGTTGCCACACAACACACACACAAACATCATTAACACACCCACACACACCCCTCAACACACACACACACACTAACATCAAAGCACACACAAACCTTCACACACAGTTTCACATGGTTAGTTAAGTTTCCCTTGCTATTTCCCAGAGCGAGAGGGAGAGAGAGAGAGAGAGAGAAGTGGGTTGGTTTTGGGGTTGCTTAATGGGTAAAGAATCAGTGGGAGACACTTGCTGGTGAAATGAAGTGATGAGAAATGATGAGACAAATAAAGTGTAGTGATACAACAGAGAGGAAATGGAATTTGAGGAATATGCTGGAAAACAAGATGGAACCTAGAGTAACAGAGGAGCAGGGAGGAGATGAAGATCAATGGATGCAGTCAGCAGAAAAGCTAAAAGGGTGTGATTCACAGAAACTGGGTGAGCGACGGACAGACGTGTTGGCAGAGACTGAGACGAGGACTGGCAGAGGAAAAGGCCAAGACAGGGAGAGGAGGAGATACAAAGAGTGACTGAGAGATTGAGGGTAAAGGCAGGAAATTGCGTGGTGAGCGGGTGAGAAAAGCAGAACGGGAGGAGGGAGGACAGACTTGCAGCTGAAGAAAACAGATTGTGACACTGTATGATGTTTCTCTCCTAAGCTTCTTCTACATACTTTATTGTGTTCCCTTCTTGGACAATCATTTTATCTTATGTAGTTTTAGTGCAAAAATATAATTACATGAATGAAAATAATATTTAATAATAATATTTAAATCTTGTTGTTTGTTGTTTTATATCACTACCAGCTTTGCATTTCATTCAACAACTTTCTCTGTGCCGAGTGTTTGCGGTCTTGTGTAAAAATGAAACAGCATTCAGAAGCATACACACAGATACATCCACTGTATACTGTTGCTTCTGAAATACTTACTGGAGAATAACATCATCAATAAACCAGACATGGCTATTGTGGTTTTGGCACAGGCAGGAAAAGCTATAACAAACAGTCCGCAAACATAATCTGTCCAGGGTAGCAGTGCGGCCATGCTGGTCTGACTCTGGCTGTGGCAGCCATAGCTGCAGGGGCGCTTTGAAATGTATGTCCTGATCAATAAGACTTTTTATTATTTGTTTTTTAATTGTTATTACTGCATATAAATGAATAGGCCTTTCAGAAGTATGTAATTATTTTAGATTCTAACTAATTTTAATTGACTGTTTAATTGACATTCAGGTCCTCTGAAAAGATGCCTAACTAAGATCATTTTATTCAAACTTTTCTTTCAGTCCCTGCTGATCTTGTTCTCTCCCCTTTCCTTGCACAGGATTTAAAAAACGAGTAAAATGATGAAGTTAAGTGGGGCAGTCTCAGCATCATAATTGGCATCATTACCTCAGCGTTGGTATTGGCCTGTCAGTATAAAAGCAGTCTTGTGTGACTGCTGGTCATGCTCAGAAAGAACACTGCAGGTGAATCTGGTTTAATGAGGTGCAGTACTCCTTCTGGACATATAGCTTATAGGTGATTAGGAGGGAGGAGGCAGCACAAAGGCTTTCTTAGTACAGAGTATGCAGTAAAGAGACTGAGAGAGAGAGTAAAATAGGCTATTTCTACTGTGACATGTCAAGTACACCACAATGGTATATACCCATTATCCACACTGTATTTATTGTGGCAAGATCTGTGACATCAGTGCCACTGATGACATCTTACAAGTTCTCTAGAAAAACAAATAGAAACACAGATTGAGAATGGCCTACAAAAAACTGTCCACCTCCACTTTGTAAATCAACTACACACCTTGTGACGACCTACCCGTCTGACTTCCTGTACTTCACTCTCCCAGGCTGTGCTCTCTGCTGGACAGCCTCAACATCTCCTCATGGTCGCCACGTCTTTGTAGTTTAGATTAGGTTTACACATCTTACAACACTCACACAGATACCCTCATTCATCTATACATGCCTTTACACTACTGACTCCTTCCATATATCCACACCCATCTTATTTTCTTTTTGATCAAATAAATTCATTTTCTGTGTGGACTCTCTTCTTGTTTAAAGCCTGAGCCAAGTCTGTGTCGTGTGTGAACAAACATTCATCTTTTCTAATGACGCAAAATGGATGGACATGTCAAGTGAAAAGCAAGGAAACGTCAAGATAAGCTGTAACTTGATGAGTTAGAGAGCATAGAGAGATTAGGACCAGGAATTGCTCCACCATGAGGCTGAATGTACAACAGTCCGTGAGAAGAAATTACATCCATGTAAACTATTTTTTTATTTGAATTGTCTTATGATGGTAGTGCATAATGACTAAATACTGCCCTAATTTTTGTCATTGCACTGAATTGTTTAATACTGTCATCAAGATGTATGTAGAAGTTCTCATTCAGTGAATGCCGGTTAAGAGAATCTAAGGTTCCATGGGCAGGTCCATGGCTAAAAGAGTACTTGCACACTAAAATCCCAGTTATGATCACGTTTTTGGAATATTCTGATTATGTGTTTGCAAATATTAAAGTTATATCTTAGTTTCACAACCCTGGAAAAGTATGCATGTTGGTTTTACGGCATATAAACACCATCTCCAGGTTTGAATGTGAAATGCTATGTCTGTGTATTATTGACTTGATGTATTGTCTTTTCTTGTCGCTCTTTTTCTCCCCATTAGGTGGAATACCTAAGTCCCTTTTACTGCATTTCTTGTAGCTGCACTACGTCTATATTTAGGTCAACGGTGGAGTTAGCAGACATGATCCCTCACTACCTTCTGACCTACAGACACTGAAAAGGTATGTTCCAAGGAATGCACCACTAAGCCCATGACATCTTGGCAATATGACTGAGGTCTGTTTTTTCCCCCAAGACACCCGTGGTCAGAGGGGCAAAACACAGTGAAAGAGAAAGCTTGACACAAACATTTCAGTACCATTTGACATTCTTGGCTTCTATTATGTGGTGAAAACAACTGGATTTCAGTGTCCTGACATGTGGACAGGATGAGGTGGGAATCAAACCCTGTCAACCCTGTGGTTAATGGAGTATTGCAGTAAATGCAGCAGTGTTCAGGCATCTATAAACCAAACAGGGTTATACTAAACTGTTAAGATACAGTTCAGTCATTACAAAAATCATAAAGTTTGGTGGAGATATCAAGGAGTCAAGACACCGATCACAAACCTGGATAATGTTGTAATCATGTGAAACATGATGAATAAAATAGCTGACTCTATGTTCCATGTACTGTAAACGTCATGTCCCAAATATGATCAAAAACAGGATGTTACTCATAATTGTAGGTGGATGCATGTACATGAAAGCAGGTCATTTATAAATTCAGTAGTAATGGTTTATGACTCAACATGGGTGTTGAGACTGTGGGGTAAAATTAAATGGGGAATAAAAATGAGGGGCATATAGTGTTATAACACTAACAGAAGATGCATGGTCAACAATGACCTCCACGCACATGCACACACACATGCACACACACATACACCTATTTTGTAAAGCTGATACATTCATACAGCACAAAACATGTTCCCACTGATAGGGATTAACTGTAGGAGCATTATTTGGCAGGATGCTTGTTGTGCAAAAACTGTGTTGCATTAACGTTTCAACTGCATTCCCTGGGCTGAGATACAAAACAAATCTTACAGATGGCGTACATTTGAACATATGAAAAACATAAATATAGACTGGTAGATTAAAGGTATATTGTACAGCTCGTCAAGCATCGAACCTTTAATTAAAACGTTGCAATTACAAAACAAACAACAAAAAGACCTATTCACACATGTGCACCATATACTGTATATAGAGATGGGTGACACGTCTCCACTTCCTCCCTGCTGCCATCTTGTGCAGGTGACGTCAAAATTTTGTTTAGAAATTAGAAAAAAACTACAGAACTTGCCTGAGAATACTCACATTTTTTAAGTTTTCTTTAGCATCAAAGTAATCTAGTGATTGCCGTCTGTAAATCCATGGGCACATTGCAAACAGGAACTGCTAACAGGTAATTTTGCATACATTTAATGTTGCCTATTGGCCACAATGTAAACAAATATAGGCTTCTAATCAGCCCACAGCTGAGTAACATTATATAATTATAGGGCATAATTATCAGCAAAATAGAAGTATAAATCCATTAATATATATTTTTTAATGTTGTACTATCACTTGTTTTTGACTTGCCATTTGGTTCGGATGTGGACCATGGTCCTGTCTTAGGGTGTCTTCTTGCTTTGTAGTCTTCTGTAACAGGGGCAGCGATGCCCAATGTCAAGGGCGCTAAACTTTACTCCACCCATCCTAGATCTATTGAATCTTAACAAATTTCTTTGTTCCAGTTTCTTTTCTAAAGAAATTTCTATATCTACACACAAACATATTTACCATATATGTCTGTATGTATATGTATAGGTGTACTTATATGCACAGCGATTTAATGAGAAAATCACAGTAAACTCAATATGTATAAGGGTTCCTTTGATCACAGAGAGGTCTCTGTCTCATAAGAGGAGAAGAGAACAAACACATTGTGTGTGTGTGTGTGTGTGTGCACACCCATGCACAAATATCTCTATATGTATATTCACATATGTGTATCTTCATAGGTATAGCAAATTAAATAAGTACAATAGTCTTAGTAATAGTCACTACAGTCTTCTGATCTCTGCTAAAGGAAAATAAAAGAGGAGGGGGGATATGCATAGGCTAGCCCCCACACAGACACATTCAGAGATTGTATCAGGCCTTCAAGCTTAAATATGATTTCATCTATGATAAATGCAACCAGACATAAGCTCAGCTCAGTCACAGCCTCCTGACCCTGCTTTTGACATTCATAAGGAAGAATAAAGGGAGTGCTTAGATCAGCTGACAATGCCAGCTGGAAACCCACTGTGCAAGTGTGTCAATGTTACGCCACAGCAGGAGGCCTCATAGCCGGCATTGCTACCCCACTTCGTTTTATGATACATTTGTTACAACTTGAGCAAATTTTGTTAGCAACTCTGGAGGAAGGTTCCAGGAGACAGAAAGCATTTCACCTGTGTCAATATACCAGAGAGATCAGAATCACTGTCAGACCTTCTCCAGAGACCTTTCAATGTGCGCAAGTCAATCCCAGATTGAATGAGAATCTACACGCTACAGTACACGCTACAAAAAGAGTCTGAGCCCATTACCTTCTTGTGGCTGGAGAGCTGTGGATATCCACTCACCTGAAAAGATGCCTTTGATGTTTTTTGAGTAGTCCTGGAAGAGGACATTCTGAGCACAGAAAAACTGCTGGAAATCAAATGCCATATTTTGAGAGGCTGGAGGACACCTTCAGTAGCAAATTCTTTAATGCGAAGATGACGTCCCACATGCAACGTCATTCCACTTTTATGCAGTCAGACATGTCCTGTATAGGACTGAGATAATACAAACTGTGTCCTCCCAAGAAAAATTAGAGCATCAGTCATTTCAGCAAAGTAAACGTACAAAATGTCAGACTTTAACATGGGAAATCACTGTTTGTTTCCCATTTCATACCGACAATCATTGGTTTCTTGTAGCGATGGCCTGTACCTTTATACATTGAATTAAGATAATTTGAGATCATGCTAAAATCTTAAGAATTTTGTGAGTTTGAGGTATAGCACATGTCATCCGTTATTTATGCCACAAGCACAGGAGCTGTTCAGGTGCCGTACATCAGGGACAAACAGTTAAAACTCAGTTGAAGAAAGTATTAATTGCAATTTCACATTCTTTAATGTATTTTTACAGCTTAATATAATCCTTCACATTCAAAACCAAATGTGGTTTAAAGCAACAAAGAAGTACTGCTTCTTATTAAAAGTTTGTGATTAAACCCCAAAGCTAAATAATACCTTTTTTAATCTAAAATCAATTTTCAATACTCACCAGGTTGAGTTATTTTGCATTTTGAAGACACAATCATACACTATGGATTTTCTTAGATTGTGTTTATGCTGATTAGGATTTCATAATGATTTCATTCTTCTTCAGACCTTTCCTTTTCACATTATGGAACTTTTGGATGTCTAAAAGGTGATTTTATCTTCAATCTGGCAGATACTGAAAGAAATCCCTATTGTCAAAAGACATGATTTTGTGAGTTCTCTCAAAATGGTTCAATTTAAGTCTAGACCAACTGGTAATACAAAATTTTAATTCAGATGCTATCTTATATAGATCTTTGATGCGGAGATACACAGAAGGAATCACTGCTGCAAGACACATGGAAGGGCAAGGAAGTATTTATATCTAATTACATTTATCTCACCACTGAGACTGACATAATCAATTCAACATTACTTGTACTATTTTGTTGTTATACTTTCTATAAATAGCAATTAATAAGTAATATGATTATTCTTCTACATTATTAAGTTATTTAAAATAGTCCACATTCTGTGTTTCCCACTGCTTTAATTTTTATTAAGCAAGCAGCGATAGGAGTTTGAGACATGCCCTGTCTTAACAGAAGAAATAGCTGATACGTTTTTGCAGGCAGGAAATACATTTCATAGACTCTCACTTCTTAAGACCCTTCACTTATCTGTTAGTGTCTGCTAAGAGTCTCTATTTTAAGATGTTCCTAAGGCTTAAACATTTAATCCAGTTAAATTTGTACTTTTCAGATTATTAAATCCACCATGAAGAATGTCAGCTGGGTGTACAAGGTCAGCAAAATGTAAAATGTGATTATTCAGTGACAGAGTCACAAGCTTTCACTCTTTGCCTCAAGCCAAAGAAGCAAAGAACTACCTTCTCTATCCAGTTTCTTTTACTGTCCCTGTGTGCACTTGGTATTGACAAAAGCAACTGTACTACCTTTGCTTACATATGTTCAATGCTGTAATGGTCAAACACAATTTACAAACATTGTCTTTTTTGAATTGTATGAATAACATGTTGATAGTTATGACATTACTTCTGGTGCCGTCTTCCAGTCATTGGGTATGTGCTTATTGAATAATAACATCATAAATCCAAGCAACACCCAAAAATGTTATAAGGTGTGTGATGAGGGCTAAGGTATGAAATCCACACCTCTTCAAATGTAGCACTGCATGGCTGTAGACGTTTAGTCTTGTTTGCTATTGGTCTGTGATTGATAGCGATTCACAGAAACACCAACAATAGTTGTGAAGAAGTCAGGTTATCATCAAATCATTACTGACTTGTGTTTACTCTTCATATCAGTTTACATTTACATAATAGAATAATTTTCTTTGGCTTCTATTAAAGAATTACGCAAAATATTAAAGGCTTTGTAAAAATCTAGGACTATAAAATATTTAAGACCAGGCAAATATTATTTGTACAGTACAGTACAGTACAGTAATCTTTCCTGTAATAAAGGCTGTGTTAGTATTTCAAATAATGAATTCTACAGTAATTAAATAAACTAATGATTTGCAGTCTGAATCAAGCAAAGTTATTGGATAATATCGTTCTAGAAGAATGTCCCTATTAGCCAACAAACCTTTGCCCGTCAGACTCAGATAGCCATCTGTTCTGTACACATTCATCAAATAGATGAAAAGCATTGCCAACATCCCAATCTACCCTTTCTAATGTAATTCTCTGCTGTTCTCCAGCCTGAAGAACAACATTGTTTTTGCTCTTAGATTCTGAAAAGTTCACAAAGCCAGTCCTTTCATAGCCTAAATATACTAAATTAATGATGCGAAAAAACTGGAACAAATGAGAGTCTTTTCCTAAAATAATGCCCTGGTCATGTAGTCAGACTTATTACAGTTTGTTTACTTTTTCTTCGAATCATTAAAATCACATGGGTGTCATGTTCATTATAAATACTAGCTGGGTTGTGCAGAATCGAGGGTGGAAAAAAAAAAAGGAAATGGACAGATCCACAACAGATTCTGATGAACAGTGAAGAACAACATGAAAGAAGACAGAGTCAGATTTTGCTCAAATTAGACAGAATGTTGATCAAAAGATCAATATGACAGCTAGACAAAAAATGTAGGACATAATAACAGTTAAGAAAAAAAGAGAAGATACAAATAAGGCCCAGGATTATAAACTCTATAGTTATGTATTTTTGTTTTTGTCAAACTGAAACTGGAGGCACATCAGAGCAGGGACCAGTACTGGCTGAAAGCTGTATGAAAACAAACTGCTCTGAGGCTAGATCTGTGGCAATTACCACCCATCATTAGAGCTCAATTTACTATTATAAAATAGTAGTAATAGTAGTAATAGGTCTCTCTTTTCTTTTAATTCAAAATGATTTTTCTTTCTTATGCATATCACTATCATTACTGCTTTTCAGAGCTCATCGGCTAAAAATCAGGAATTAATGATATTTGTCTCTGAAATCAATGGTTACATTTTGACATCCTCTCCAACTTTTGATGTGTTTATAAGCTAAAAGAAACTAAGCAACATGAGTTGTTTGCATGCTTTTGGTTCAGCTTTGCTTCCCTCTTAAAAACCTGACATGGAAGCAACTGTGTAGTAATTACAAAGCCCATAATTAAATATGGATCTTGAAATCAGTCATCAGTCTTTCTAGAGTTGATGGGGACTGCAGTTCTCTCAGACAATAATTCAGCCTTTGACACAGTTCACTGTACAATTTTACTTCCCTGCCTTAAGGGTTGTTATCACAGCTGTAGCTCTAGATTGGTTCACTTATCTTTAATACACCATCACTTTCTTAAATTCAGGACCATGCTGGTGGCATTAACCCATTTAGTATAAACTACACATACTTTACTTTCCTACTGGCCATTTTCCAAAGCATTCCATAGTTGTTGCATTCCAAAATGTTGAAATTGGGATCGCTAGTTAATGTATCATAATCATAAGTCATCGTTATATCCTGTTTAATCTTTGCTAAAGCAAGTGAAGGTACAGATTGATTTGGAAAGTCTGGTACAATCATTGTCTCATTATTTCACTTCAAAGCATACTGTATCATACCGTGTCTAAGGCACAAGAAAACGGGTTTTAAATCCAAAACTCATCAAATGGGTTAAAACAGGTTTCGTCCTTTAGACAGTATTCTTGAAATATGCCAACATGAAACAAATGAAATAATAGAGAGTATGGAGAGTTCAGTATGACTTCCCTCTTTGCATGAAATAAAAAGAAATCATTTGCTTGGTTTGATATTGGTGGCAGTACGTCTTTGGATTTTGAAAATGGAACATTTTATTGTAGGTCACTTTATAGCAGGTGTGATAAGAAGAGATCTACCAGTCTTATATTCTCTTTGGCTTCAGGAGTGAATCCTCAAAAGGATTTCACAGTTTTACAGTTTTGGTCCTCTTGTCAATATCAAAAGCCCATGTCTTATTTATCTTTTTGGTCTGGCACCTAACCAGAAAGTAAATGTATATTCACTGTATATCTGTAAATAGCCATTGTGTTATTTTGTAATGTGGTCTAATCTAATTCAACACTCTGCAAGGAACAGAATCAAATTAGACCAATATCCTGTGTTAGTGGATAGCACATTCATGTATGGGAGACTGGATCTTAATGTTCAAAGATGAAATTATTTATACTGGCAATAATTTGGTTCAATATACAATGCAGACTGTGGGAGCGAAGACCAGGACAGTCATTCTAAATGAGTTTTTTGTTTTCAGGGAGTCTGCCCATGGGCAACAAAAGCCTGGCTTAGGTCCCAACAGCACATTTTCCCATTATGTGAAGTGGAAGTAGGTCCATGCAAGAACAGAATGCCGTGGACATTATAAACAAGTATGATGAAATTTTAGAACAAGTGTAACCAGAAAATGAATGCTAATCTATCAAACTGTGAAAAATATTACAAGCAGTGACATCTTAGCGAATTTTAAGTGAATGTGTACCGAAACCATATTAACTTACTTGATTATTTTATTCATGGAAATGCAAAACATACGTACTGGTCACTTGAATACATTTTAATAACATGTACATAGGGAAATTGGTTTTCATCAAATACACTGCACAGGTATGTTAACACAGCAAGGTCAGCCATTATCTGCTTCACTGAAGCACAGTTTCACTGCATTATTCCTGCTGCTTATTTGTCTCGGAGACTGGTAGAAAACAGTCCTACCAAGAAAGACGTTTCAACAAGCGCCAAATACACTGCATTTGTTTTCATAACAGTTATTTGTAATGCTTTTGGAAGTACCTACAATTACAAACAGTGTATTATGTAGCCCGAGGGTGCTCAAAGCCTGTGCCTCTCAGCTTTGTGGAGTACTGCAGCATGTCTTCAGCATGAGCCTAAGTCTGCAGAGGGTCCCTGTGCTGTAGAAGACGTCCTGCCTAGTTCCTGTTCCAAAGACTCCACGCCCCAGTGGAGCCAAGGACTACAGACCTGTGGCACTGACCTCCCACATCATGAAGGCCCTGGAAAGACTCGTCCTGGAGCAGCTCCGGCCACTGGTCCAACCATACTTGGACCCTCTACAGTTTGCCTACCAGCCCCGTCACCTGCTCAACCGTCTTTACACTCACCTGGACCAGGCGGCGAGCACTGTGAGAGTCAACACCATCCAGCCGGCTCTTCTGGGTGAGAAGTTGAAGACTATGCAGGTGGACCCTCCCCTAGTGTCCTGGATTGTTGACTACCTGACATCCAGACAAAAGTATGTGCACCTGCAACACTGTATGTCTGACAGTGTGGTCAGCAACACTGGGGCCCCACAAGGGACTGTTCTCTCTCCTATCCTTTTTACCATTTACACCACGGACTTCAGCTACCACACTGAGACCTGTCATCTCCAGAAGTTCTCAGATTACTCTGCGGTGGTCGGGTGTATCATTAAGGTGAATGACACGGAGTACAGGGCTGTTGTGGACAACTTTGCTACGTGGAGTGAGAAAAATCACCTCCAACTGACCGTGACAAAGACTAAGGAACTGGTGGTAGACCTGAGGAGGACCAAGGTGCAAGTAACTCCTGTCTCCATCCAGGGGGTCAGTGTGGACATTGTGGAGGACTACAAGTACCTGGGTGTCTACATTGACAATAGATTGGACTGGGGGAAGCACACAGATGCCCTCTACAAGAAGGGCCAAAGTCGTCTCTTTTTTCTGAGGAGGCTGAGGTCCTTTAACATCTGATGCTCAGGATGTTTTACGAGTCTGTAGTGGCTAGTGCTCTCCTCTACGCTGTGGTGTCCTGGGGCAGTGGTCTGAGGGTGGAGGACACCAACAGACTGATCAGCAGGGCTGGTGACATAGTGGGGGTAAAGCTGGACTCTCTGACGGTGGTGTTGGAGAGGAGGACACTGTCCAAGTTAAGGGTCATCTTGGACAATGAGTACCACCCACTTTATAACA
>JAVQJL010039869.1:0-30560 GCA_036024295.1 Nannoperca obscura
GGAGGCCTTGAGGAGTCTCCACCGCCTGCACCCGCCCCACCCCCCCCCCCACCGCCCCCCACCCCCCCCCCCCCCCCCCCCCCCCCCCCCCCCCACGCCCACCCCCCCCCCATCCCCCCCCCCCCCCCCCCCCCCCCCCCCCCCCCCCCCCCCCGCCCCCCCCCCCCCCCCCCCCCCCCCCCCCCCCCCCCAGAAGGCAGGGGTGTAAATGATGAATTACTTTTCATCAAGTGAAGGGAAACATACTCCGGAACAATCCAGAAAACGGAGCAGGGAGACTCTGACCTCGTGCTTCAGAGCAGCCAATATCTTCATTCAAGAAGACAACCATGAAATTACACAGAAAATGGGATTGTCATGAGCGGGCCCTTGAAAATCTCAGTGTACAGTCATTATGGCACGGGAAAGAGCCTTCATCCACACATCATACCCCGTAAGAGAAGGGAAGCAGGGTGTGTATCCGCAGGGACAGCTGCTAGAAATGAGAAGGTCGGGGTTAGTTTAATGAAAAGAAGGATTCTATGTTTCTGTTTCTTACTGTGAAATATTCAACATACTGTATGTCTGGTATTAAGTTTACATTGAGACACATCCTTTAAAGTGCCCTGCATCCTAGAGAGGAGTGTTAACAAATGTTGGTGAGGCGGTGTAATTAAAGGGAGACGGTTGTTTCTCTCACATATGAGAAATCACACACACAGAAAAAAGGTTTCATGAGCAGATGCATGCACGGCGAACACGGCGCCTAATGAGCAATCAAATAATAATTAGGAAAACCAAAGCAGAGGAAAAAGAGTGAGGCTTTGAATACAAGATGTTCCGGTTAACCTCTGAAAGAACTTGGAAAAGGACATTTTTAACACATTTTTTCCAGTATGTTCAAAACTGGTTACTTAAAGGTTCACTGGGGAAAATATATGCATGTGACATACATTTTAGAACTGAACAGATTAGAGGAAGGGTTTTGTAAAATACCAGGACAAGATGTTTTGAGACTTTGTTAGTACAGGTGATACATTCAACTGTGTATCTGCATAATTGTATCACACATTCATGCTAATATATAACCATTATTAAAAACTACAATGATGTAAAAATATGCACGGAAGTACTTAAAAGTCCAGTTAATTGACTACATTTTTGGAACTTCATTTGCAAGACAAATCATTTCTCTAAAACATTTAGATGTGCATCTTGTTTTTTTTTGCAAAAAGAGTAAATATTAAAAGATGCTCAGATATGCAGGTAGCTTCTCTTAGTATATAATAACCTTTAAAGGATATGCTAGAGTTTGTTAGCTACCACAGATTGTGGTCGACCAAAGCATGCTTACTATTTGCTTCCTGTCTACAGAATCACCACAGGAGCTGGTAAGTGATCTCTGATGTTATGAAGGACTCCTTCCTGTACAGAGTTACAGAACAAATGTTTTGGAATGACAGTCAAATTTAAATATACTTGATACACAGTATTTAGTAGTGACAGGTCCAGTACAGAATTTTCTGTCAAACGTTAAGCCTTTATCACTTTAATCATGAATTACACAGATGCACAGGAATTTTCCCCAGGGGGCCAGTGGACAGTGTGGCTGGCTGTAGGGTATGAATATCACACTGAAGTTATACATTTAGAACAAGAGCACCCATTGTTTCCAGTTTGAATGTCGTTTTTCATAGAAGCCGGGGGAAAAGTTTCAGAAAATCCTATTTACGAAACTAGGAAGAGTTGGGGGGTGAGGAGTGGGAGGCTATGTCCAAATTCTTCTCTCTGAATGCCTTCTATACTCCCAAAGCACAGAATTAACGAGATGAGGAAAAAACAGGACTCCTTGGTGGAGAAGCGATTTGTCCATGGAAAGTATTTTGAAGGATCTGTAATTTTCAAAGTGCTCTGCATTTAAATGTCCCTTTTATTCCTAAACAGCCTTAAGACACTTTTGAAACTGCTCGATTCACATAATTAGATGGGGCCAACAGATGACTCTCTCACTGTGCCACACAGCCATTAGAAAAGGGGTCATTCTCTTTGCAGCATGGCTACTGTTCTCACTTGTCATTAATTTGCCACTTCAAAGCAGCCAGAGCATGTGACACCAGCGACAAATGAAATAAGTTACACTTATCTCGAACAGCCTCCATTACAGCGGCAAACTTTTCAACTCCAATCACACTCGCGCTTTTTAACAGACTTTTCAAAGCACGCTTATGTCCTCCAGTTTAAGATGGCATGTCAGGAAAAATAGCAGCTCTGGAAATCAAAAAAAACTTGTATCATCTTCTCTGTTCAGTCTCCACTGGATGGAGTTTGTGTGCGGGATAATTCATTTTCCTGCCAGCAGTGTTGGAAGAGATGCAGCACACCTTACACTTACAGTGTTTCCATCTCACTGTCATATTACATTTTTCAAATGTTTCCAACTTTTGTCAGGTCAATTTAAAAACACCTCCTCTTTCAAAATTGTCAATTGAACAATGAACAATTGAACATCATAGTGACATGTAACATTTCAGTAACTAAGGGGTTATATGCTTACAAGCTATTGAAGGCTGTGTCATTTATTTGAAGTCAAAATGACAAAAAATAGGATTTTTTTCCCCACACGTGACGCATAGAAACATACTCAAGCCAATGTTAGTTGTCAAGGTCAATACAATGCACTAGCATTCACAATGCTTTGAGTACTACATGGCATTGATGTACTTTGACCTAGCATTTTTAGCTAATACAAACTACATTCATACTTTACTTTCCTTAATTTTCCTTTATTGCCCCTGCTGGGGAAACTAGCCTTGCAGCAGCCATTAAAAATACAACAGAAGACACGCTTCAAACAACTTATACAATAAGACGAGATGAAGCTGCAGAACACTGTTGCTTATTATCATTGATTCAAAATAGTTTATAAGCTTGTTTTTCACATAGTAGAACACAAACGGAACGCACATTTACACTCATTAGCAGATCCCACTCTGAACCTTCAGTTCAAGTAAACGAAACAATATTCTTGTACCTTGAACAGAAATCTTTTTTTGGTACCTCTTGGAGTCCTTATTTGTAAAATGTGCGCACAGTACAGTGTCTTTCTGTCCTGAATAGCAGTTTATCAGTCTTCCCTCCCCATGTCTTTACACATAGCCCTTTGTCAGTGGGCTGCTGCACCGCCGAGGCCCAAGTTTCAGTCCCGCCAAGGTTTCCTCTTTCCTCCCCAGAATGTTTGAAATGCTATCAAAGAGTTGGCATCTTCATCAAAGAGGTAAACTTTAAAGGGTTCCACCTTTGCTGTTGCCCCCCCACCCCCCTCTCTTCCTTTAATCTGGCAGGGGTTTGGCAGTCAGAGGTAAATGAGTGTGAAATAGGACATGTGTTTTCCATCCTTTCCCTTTGTCACACATGTTCTCCTCTCTCCATGATTAACATTCCACCTACTCCAGGTCCCCTTTCTTGGCGATCTGCAGGCCTCGCTCAGGTCGGCCTGCCAAAACACTCCCTGGCCACCTGGAATTACAGAGCTTTCAAAGCCTACACTTCCTGTCCATCTGAAATCCATTGAGCCTATTGGTACCCCACCCCACCCACTGTAGGATGACAAGATTCTGGCATATATGTTTATTCTGGAAGACTTTGCTCTTTGTGATCGACTGTTTATTGGTCTTTGTTAGACAGTGGTAATTATTTGAATAATAAGCCAACAGAGATGAATCCTCCTTGAATTCAAAGCTGCAGCTCTGATTGGTGCCAGCAGCAACATCTTGAGAACATCATGAAACAGGAAATAAAATAGGTGCAAAAGGAAAACCTTTTTTTTTTAATTACCCAGTTCTTGAGTCACATGAAAAAAGTGTTTTCCCCCTGCTTGTCTAAAATAAGCAGTATTCCTTTGCTGTGTTTTCAGGCACAGGATGGAAGAGCAGACTGCTTGAGATTTCCCTCGCTGTCGCCAGCCGCCAATTGAGTACAGGCCTGCCTTGGGGCCCGAGGTTGGCAACGGCATGCCAGTTGTTTTGTTTACCTTCCACCCAATGTCCAAGAGACGTGCTGTCAGAGGTCTTTAACAAAACCAATCTCCAATTGCTATTGCTACTGGTGTCTGTGCTATTTTATTTATTTCATTATTTGTTTTGGCATGCCAGTCACATTTGGGACTGTCTAAATAACTTCAGACGTCCCAAAAAAAGCTTTTGATGGACATGGGCTGTGTTTCATGATGAAAGGCTGTGATTTTTAAATGGCACTGATGAGATTATTACTGCACTTTAGGCCGCTTGTTGATTTTAGGGTGTGCTGTGCATCATCTGATATAAGTGAGGTGATCTACGGCACAGAGGAAAGTAACTACACTCCAAATCCTTTCCATATGAGGAATAAACCTTTTTTCTAATAATTACATCCAATGCTTGACTGAGAAGTTCTAAACCATTGTCATTCATTCAGGAAGTGTCTGAAACCATTTATAAAACTGTTTTTTGTTTAGTTTACAGAACTGACTTTTCATGTACTGTTTTTTTAAACCATACCTTAATCATTTTGAGCTATCATCCAATGTTTTAATGGTACATTTTGGAACAAAACACCTCACATGACCTTGAAAAGGATTCAGGAGCAGCAGAGGTCATTATTTTAAATCAAAGCCATGTTCTCTTCCATTTGTTTGGAAGCGAGCTGCTATCCTCCCGTCCCCGAGAGCTTACCTCCATATTTTGAGTCCTTGTACCTTGGCAGACGGGTCCAACCATATGGCAGAACTAAGTGTCGATTATCAACCAATCTCATATATCACACACATATCAGATAAAGCCGGATATTCATCACTCATGTAGCACTTAGTTTTTTTTCTCCCCCACTCACTGTTAAGTAATGACAGATGAACAGCCTACCTACAGCTTCACTGATCCAGAAATATCAAATGTGTTTTAGGGCCGTGCCAATAGTCTCTTTTTGTCATTGAGTCACAAGTGTTGGGTTGCAAAAGTATCGCGTTTGACACATTTCACATAATCTTCAGTTCATTATTTAGATTTTTAGGTAAAACATTACTTTTCAGAAAAGATTGCTGCAATATAATCCCTGAAACATTATAGAAATGTTAAATTTTTCTGTGATTGTGGGTCCACATAAATGTTAATGTTACAAAATGAAAATGAGTATAACTTTTCAAAGTGTTGGAAAGATCAAGAAAAACTAGAAACAATCCATACAATTATTATTTTCTGGTCAAAAAGCCATATATGCCTGCTACTGTACATTAGGGAGATTATTTAATCCTATTTAATTGATTGTTATTAGCAAAACATATATAAACAATAATTTATGTACATTCAAAATCATACAAGCACATCTATCAATTGTAGTAAGTTAAGAGTAACTTTTGCTGCTTTCAAATGTTATTCATTTCACATTTCCAAATATAATCTAAAATATGCATCAGCCTCAGCATGTAGATTAGAGCATATATTATCATATGTCATGTCACGATGATCAAAAAGCTTAATGAGTGACATAGATATGATGATTACCTATGTGCCGTCTTTGTACGGCAGCAGAAAGGCTGCCATTGCGCTCCAGTTATTAATTCAGCACTTAATTAGTCATAATTTTATACAACTAATTTACTCAGGACGCATTAAATAAACATAGATATCTAATTAGAATATTGTGTTAAACTTGTTGGATAGAGCACAGGCATGCGCACGCTCACAAACACACACTCACATGCTGTGTTCATTACCAGGCAAATACCTTAGCAACTGATATGGCCTTGAGCATAACAGTGAGTGTGATTTGCATATACAAATACTCCTGTACTGTGTACTCTATGTATGCATTTTATACATTAACGTTACAAGCGTGGAATAAACTGTAATTCCTGGATCAGCAAAAAAGGAAGGAATGTTATGGAGGTCAAGGGTTAAAGCCACAATACCGTGACAACAGATGTTTGGTCTTATTTCATGCTGAATAAGCTTTACTTACATTTTTTTGCTTGACTTTCACTTCATTATTACAGTGACTTTATCACTTCTCACCACAGCTCCATCAATCAAACAGTTGTCTGATAGTCTCTGCCAGTGTTAGCTGATCACAGATATATATCAGCACATATAGTTCTTTTTTTATTATGCCATGCACAAATCCACTTGGACACCAAGAAAAACTGTTGCAGCGGTGAAACATTTATCAGACATAAGCAGAACCTCATATATAACATTGCCAATAAAGAACAATGTCTCCTGTCCCGTGCTCTACAAATAAAATCAAACACACATAAGGTTCCCTTCATAAAACACAGCTCATGTTTTTTATAATTATTATTAGAAATCATGCGGAAGAACTCAGAACTCTGAAATTAAGGACATTCAGTATACAGTAGTATTTCAGCTAACAAGTCAAAAGAAGATGACAGATATAGCAAAGGTACACTTGTGGTAAAATAGAAACACTGTCTCCGATACCTAGTTTGTCATGCACCGAGCATTAACAAATACAATTTTCACAGTGAAATGTCCTGCTCATTATATTTAAGGGATCATTGCCAAAACAATTTGTTTATGTTGAAACATAAAATCAGTTTTAACTAAAAATCCATATCACTGAGAGGGTCCAAGACAAACATTTGAAACTCCATTACCCAGAAATATTTTGTTGTTCAGATGTAGTTTAATCTATCTTGTTCTGGAAGGAGCACTCACTTTCTCCTGCTTTAAAACACAGTACTGATTTTGCTCCTTAATATTGATTCATCACTTAATATTTGGCAAAGATTATCTGTCAGAGACCATTCGGAAGCAGAAGTTAATTTAATTTTTTCTTGAAGAAAATAAAATAATTAATAAACCGAACTTACTTCTCATCATGATGTATTACTAACACCTGCAGAGTGAAGCTTAAAATGTGTCCATGTCATGTTTAAAATGATGCCAGCTACTATGAATAATAGACTATTGCAAGCAACACAGCTAAGAAAAATGCATACTCACTGACACATGCATAGATAGGCGCCCATTCACTTTGAGTGAGTGTTGTGTTTTGCAGCCTGCAGCATTGATCAGCAGGCAGCAGCCGGCAGGCCGCGGTGCAGGCGAGCAGTAGGACAGAGCATTAATGAAATGTTAATGGTTGAAATAAGACTGAAATAACCAATCTAGGCTGGACTCCTGTGCGAGTCCATTAGCATCAGCACACCATGCTGGGGAGAATGACAATACTATCCACACCACACCCCCCCTACCACCACGATCTCCATCCAGGGCACAGACCATAGAGCTGGGGGCTCATGCAGGTAGATGGCATTGGGGGGGGGGGCTCCATCCAGTGCTCCATCTGCCTGACCTCTGCTTGTTGGCTGCTGGGAAAGCGTCAACAAATGATTCACAAATGAAACAGGGTGGGCGACACACAATTAGGCGTCTCTCTCTGTGATTGATGAATGACATCAAGGACAATCTCTGTCGCTTTTTCCCATGTTGTTTCGATGGTGGGATTCGGTTTTGTGTTTCAATTGCTATGTTGCTTCTCCTCCAGTGGTGTTGAGCCCTATGCTATCTAAAAGTCTACAGGTTTTCAGTCTGACTAAACCAGCACGTGGTTTCACAAACAGTTGGTGAACATACTTGAACATGTTAAAGCAGTCACTGTAGAGTAGGGGTAGATCAGTCAGTTAATTATTATAATCAGTCAGTCACTATTAGTCTGCATGCAACAAAGATTCTAAGTTAGTGGATAAGTATTTATTAACTCTGCTGTAAAGGACTGAGATTTAACCTATAACCTAAAGTTATGTCTTCAGTGTTGCAGTGCACTTTTTCTCAGTGAATCACAATCTCTGTTATCAGTTTCATAATTTAAAAAGGAGGGTTTCATGTAATCTTCATTGTTTGAAAGAATTAAATGGGCAGTGAAATTTGAAATCAAAAGAAATACAATTTTAAAAATCCTAATAAACCTCTGGAAACCTGAATGAGTAACACATGATCTGCTCTTTTAGTGACATCTGAACTGAGGAAACTTGCCTCCTAAAAGGGGGCTCCTGAATTTAAGAAATTGGCCTCTGGGGCTTGAAAAATCTGTCTTTAGTGACAGCGACCTTTAGACTCTGTCTCTTTAAGAATTAACCAAGAGGTCAGTGCTGTCCCCCATCCGTCTAAATGAATGTAGCTCAAGATCACTCGGGTCTGATCTTGATTTGGATTTTATTTAATTACAAGTATATGAATGCATGTCTTGCTTTGCTGTAATGCTGTTATTCTACATCATGGAAAGTGTAATTGAGACCACACAGGGCATTACAGGGCAACATTATGGCTGAGGAGCTGAGTGATGTGTCTGTGCTTGACGCACTGCTCCCTGCTTCTTAATTACAAAGTTAGATCACAATGTCGGTCCAAGAATCACACTAGCATGTTTCGTTTACATTTCATAAGGGAGGGAGCAAGGCGGTGTCACAGCTCGCCCTCCAACTCCAACATAGCAGAGATATGTCAATAAAGCTGCTTACAAACGTCCACAGTTACTTCAGGAAAAAAATGTGAGGAAGATACATTAGAGCTCTTAACCTGGTAATGTCCTCTAATTGGGGGAAGCTGTAATTGGTTTAAGCATTAATCAGATTTGAGCCGGTCATGGTTAAGTGTTGTGCGAATGCGAGGTTTCCTGTCGAAGTATGAAAAGAGTTTTCGTTGGAAATAAATGTGTTTGTGCCACTGGGGGCCTCTGGAGCACATTATGTGATCTTGATGACCCTTAGATTCAATGACCAAATACGCACTTAGTGATTGTAATGCTTGTACGGTGCGCTTTGTGGGAAATTTGTCTCTTGGAGCATGTTCATGGAGGGAATTTCATTCTTGCGAGGGGTTGTTCCACCTCATATATTATGCTGGTTTTATTGACATTGCATTTAGTCATTTGAATAATGACTAAATGCAGTGGCAGATTGGAATATCCGTTACAATAATCTCTTTAAATTGAATAGGCCGAGCCAAATAACCCCCATTTTTTGTTGTATGACATCGAAAGCGCACTAGATTAGACTGGCAAATTACTGTTCATCTAGTTAGCAGGGTTCAGGTTCTAGGTGCACACTAAGGGAGGTTACAAACCTTATAGTCATAAAGAGCAGGTTGGGGTAGAAGGCTTCTAAAACCATTGGTTAAAGTTAGAGTAAGGTCATCTGTTTATTTATCAAGTGTTTTCAGTTGCCTAATCACAACCAACAAATTACTAATCTTTAAATTGCCAGGAGTGGCTTTTGTAGGAACTTGCCATGCTACTTATTTATATTATTTACTTTTATTTGATTTTATTTTCTGTACACTTTTGCTGCAACAATGTATATATCTCTCCACTGTGAGACTATTAAAGGATTTCTGATTCTGAAATGTTTGTAGATACACCCAGTGGCCAAAAGTATCTGGACTACCAGATATTATACCCATATGTGATTGTTGATTGAACACATCTTTCAAAAACCATGGGCCTTCGTGCTGAAGCATTTATTGGAACTAATGGGTCTTGACCAAACCATGAAAAACAGCCCAATACCAAAGGCACACAGAGGTATTTGCTAATTCAAATTAGTTGTACATGGAGACACACTGAGCCTGCTGATCCTCCAATGGCGTTGATACTATGGTTATGAATGACTGAAATTGGTTTCCAGCAACATTTTGGCCACAGTTCTTAGCTGTTAGTTAAATCCTGCCCTGAAAAACTGGTTCTTTGGCTCTGTTCACTGAGGTTTAAGTCAACCAATGAGATAATTTCAGCCTGCAGAGCAGTTCTGCCTCTGAGGAATGTTTGCATAATTAAAACTCTGATGTACAGTGTCATGTCTTGGCTGGATGGTGACATGCAGTACAGTACGCTCTTGTGGGGATCAAACTTGTGAAAGACATGTCTCTTGCTACAACCCACTGCTCCACTATCTTAAAATGTTCTTTAAGATTGTCTTAAAGCAAATGTCATTTTGGACAAAGGAGAGAGGGAGTTTTTTGCATAATTCAGAAAGCATGTAGATTTGAACGGAGCTTTCACTATTGTTGAAATTCACAGCAGTGACTGCCAGCAATGCACAGTAGTATAATAGATGAGGAAACAAGACCTGGGGTGGGGTGAGGGAGTCAGAGGGGGAAAAAATCATATAGATGGGAAAAAAGGTTGTCACCTTCACCTTGTGTACTTGTCATTCGCCCAGCGTCAAGTCATTAAATTCACATTAGGCCTCTCTGAGGGACCTTCGGATGCTGTTAGTGCACCTACAGCTGTGTGGCAGTTAAAAGAATCACAACTTCCTCCTCTCTGCGTTGGGGAAAACACACACATAAAAGCAGCTATGCGGCACTTTGCATTCTGACACTGGATCATTATGGTCTCTCATGTCTGTTTTTTCTCTTTTCTGGGGTCGATAATGGAGACCGGGGGCACTGGAGAGACGTTGGCCATGTCCATTTGTCCATCCCCTGGAGGACAAAGCTGGATCTGAGTCAAAGTTTTAGATCACTGCCACTGAGATGGCATTAACTCCTGTCTCCTGGGTCAGCTACGTGAATCATTTATTAACAGAAACCTACGACGGCCATTTCAAATGTCAGATCATGTTAGGCCCATGTCTGATTATTCAAGGCAAAAAAAAGGTAGCTGTGGTGGCACTTTGTCATATAGAGTGCTTACCTCGTGCCACAAAGGGCAAAACAACTGACTCTTCCAAGGTGCATCAGAGAAATAAAATGTAATCAGACAGCTTACAGCTCTTTGAAACTAACACGGACATTCAAATAATGATAATTTTGAATTGAATCGCGTAGCACTACCTTATAGACTACACTTTTTTTTAACAGATCCTACATTTCAAACCAGGAGCATGGAGCTTGAATCATGTGGATGTTTACTGGGCAGTGAGTGCGCAACCAAAAGTCTTTCTTGAGTTGCAAAATGAGAATTGTAGGAGTTTTTGGAGCTTGACCCATACTAAGGAATGGCAGTCAGGATATCTAGTCATCTTCTGATTCTATTTTGACAGTCGTACCAATTTCTCTGTCTGTGAGATGCCCAATTTTATGGAACTGTAATACTACATTGTTGGAGTATTCCCTTTTAATTACACGGATCTTTCTGTCTTGAAACTAGAAAATAATCTAATTTGCAGAGTTAAACCTCAATTCTAAATGAAAGCCCAGTGAAAAATTAAAAGAGAACTGAATAACTTAATTTATGCAGTAGAAAGCAATACTTAAGGTAACGAGTTAGCACCAAAATCATGAATGCTATGATGAAAAATCTATTAAAATGTAGTTCCCTTTATTGAATGAGTAATGATTGGCTCCACCCACTAATGTTGAACCCAACCAGAGAAGTCTTTCTCAAGAGCAACTCTGCCTCTAAGATGTTTGTAGAAGTAAATCTCTGCCTGCCAAAACATACTGATTATAAATAGAGAAGCTTTGTCTGCTGGTTTCAAAGAGTTAAATCATTTTATATTTCAAAAGCTTCAAAACTGTGAGACAATAACACATTTTATTTGGGGAAGTGGCTGAGTGGTGACGATGACCTTCGACGTGTTCATCTGGCCACGTCTGACATTGGCCACCCCATTTGCCCGCATATTATTGTTTATGTCGGGGGGGGGTTTATAGGTTGGTGTTGGACGGACAGCTGCTGTGTTTGGCTGTTGACCAGAGGCCTAATAACTACGGCATGAGAGGGACATTACCTGTGAGCAGCTGCCATCCAGTCGCATGATTCTGTGTCCAACAATAACCGTTGAAATGTAAGTGGAGTCACTAATAATGATTTGAGCTGCTCAAGTCATTTCAACTTGAGTTTCTAACCTCTGGTCATATCCGGTCTCTGTGGATAGATAAAAGCTTTGATAAACAGATAAAGAACAAACATATTTCTTTATCATACCGTCTGTTATATCATAGTTTGGTGCACAGGTGATTTTAAGGAAAGCTCCGGACTCTAACTCTAAACTTTCCCAGATCCGATTGTGGCTGCACTGCAGAGTTTTTGACATCTGGCAGAAAATACTCAGTGCTATTACTTTTCTTTTCAAACTCTTTCTGCTGCTGGTTGTGTCAAACACTCAGTGTATTGGTTTATCCCTTTTGCTTCTCATTTCTCATCTTTACACATGAGTTGATCGCAGCAGCACTACCCCCTCCTCCCCCCTCCTTCAGCCACGTCCTGCGAGCGAGACAGCTGTGAAAACAGTGTGGAATCTGTGCAACCGGCAGAGAAAACCGGCTTGTTGCTGTATCTTCCAATTTTAACCAGATTTTCCAGGGATATTAGAGGAAACAAAAGATGTGACATCCCAGCGCTCCACCATTCAAAGCTCCACCCGATAACTTTGATGCGAGATTCACTCTGAATAAAGGGAGAGGGGAACATTTTGGATGGCTCCCTTACGTTTAAAGTGAGGTGACACTTAACTGCTCCATAAATTTGCATATGTTATTGCTGTAATTTGCATACATAATAAGAAACCTCCCTTAAAATGTGGAGATCTGAAACTGAAAATATTCTATGCTTGTCATGATAAGACTCATCCCACATGGCTGTGTGAAAACAAAGACAAAAAAAGTTTTAAGCTCACTTAACAGTTTTGTGTCACTTTCCCTTTTACCCGTATCACAAAAAAGTCACACATTTCACCAGCACACAGCATCTGTACAAATAAATGTGAGGCATTTGTCATGGTGACATTGATACAGAGGCATACTGATAAAGTTCATAACAGAAAATGACAGCATGCTTCAAGACTAATAGGATCTCACAACAGTAAGAGGAGCGAGCATACAGTACAATTGCTGCATTCATGTAACACTATACAATTACTGAAATACGATAAGGGAAGAAGAAATGTTCTTTGAGGCATGATGTCATCAATTACTTGATTACTGGATACATATTTGCAGAAGTGCCAAGTGGTCCCCACTTGCTTCCCCCAGGTACTTTAACAAGATTCGGAATTACCACTTTTTAAAAGTTAATTATTCTCAGCAGAGGTAAAACTCAACTGGAAAAGTGAATTCTCTGAGATCACAAGTTGTGAAGGTGTTGCTTACCGCTTTATTAAAATACTGCAATTACTGTTGTGGCTGTTTAAGGTATTTGTCTAACTTACCTTGCCTAGTTTGTGAAAGTCTTGGACAAATACAACAATTAAACATGAAGTTAATGCAAAGTGAATTTGCACTCCTCTTTATTCTTCCATACCCAACTCGATTACTTAGATACAACAAACAAAAAAACACACATTTTAGAGTATATCTAGATATTGTTTTTGACCAAAAGCATTCAAATGGTCACCCCGCTGTATTCACAAAATGTGTTTTTTATTGTGAAAGATCACACCCCAACATGAGCTTAATGAGATAATAACAGGTGTGTGTGTATGCATCTTGTTGTCTATTATATATATTATATTATTATCCTGTTGCTCTCACTCAACCCTGCATTGCACAATATCATGCCTCATACCTTGAATCAACCAAATAAATGAACCTAATTAACAAGACAACAAGTTGGAAGGTCTGTTGTAAAGCATCCTGCCATACTTTAGTCAAGGCCAGTATCTGTATCATCTCAACAGGTGCAGTCATGTACTATTTGTACTAAATATGTACATATTATGCAGTTTGCATACAAGTCACCATGTCCAGCATCTGGCATATACATACCAGTTTATTTTATGTAAGCGCACCAACGTCACCAAGACAAATTCCTGTAAATTTATAGCAGCAGGTGAATAATGTGATTAAGTCAATGATTTGCAGTAAACCACCAGTCACTCCTCGATACGAGACCTCCTTAAATCAGCGAGAACTGAAAAAAAAATTTGTCAAAATACAGTTCTCCTTCCTTGCTGGTGGATAGGCACCAGCCTCATTTTATTCCAGCCCATGTATAAAACACAATGTGGGAATAGGTTTGACTGATCTATCCCATCTAATATGCGACTTCTTTCCCTTTTTTTTTGCTCATAAGTTGCAAATGGCTTCATTAAAACAAAAGCACGACCATAGGGAGCACATAAAACATGCTGCTGCTACCTAATATGGTATTTATGACCAGGGCTAAATGTAGAGTGAATTAAACTTTAAAGGATTGCAGTCAGGTAGACTCGCCGACGTTTGTGGAGGAATGTCCATTAACAAGATGAAAGAAGAGGGGTGTGTGCATTTGTGTGTGTGTGTGTGTGTGTGTTGAAGGGGAGTGTTATTCCCCTATGGCCGCCAGTGGAACGTCAGCTACTCAGCTAGACGGCTGGCTGGACCTAGACACCTTACAACCGTACGTCAAATGAAAAAATTGGCTGACAGTTTCGCCCAGGAGCCCTAGCCTCCTGTATTTAAAGAAATAATTAAAATGTAATATCATCAGAAGTGACTTCTCCCACGTCCCTTCTTCACCGATTCTCCTTGTACTCATTGCCTTGCTCTCTGTGAGAGAAGTTTCATCTGCTGGAGAAAATAAACCAATTAACCGCTGATGTAGTCGAAAGGAGGTTCATGCCGTCCAAAGGCGTGATGCAGAATGCTTATTAGAGAACAAGTTCAGGTCTAAATAATAACTAGACACGCTTGGAACCAATTCTACATTTATCAGCTCCTGGATTTCCCAGTGGGGAAATGCATAGGAGCAAAGGCCTCTTCAGCCGCTCTGGATGCCTCAATCTTAACCTGACCGACCTGCTTTGGGTGACACCCAAACAAGCTTTAATAAAGACTACAGCAACATAAACTCTATATTACTAGGTGATTGGGAGGAAGCCAGGCTCTGTTTAGTGTAGTGCTTTATAAATTATTATCTAAACAGCCCCAAAAAATCCTGCACAAGGGAAATCCTGCATGCTCTGATACACCAAGCATTATGGTAGACGTGAAACAAGCATCAACCAGCTGCGGGCTGGTTTGCTGATTTTCTAACTTTAGTGGCACTGTTGATGCATGAATGTAATATTTTGTTCAGCAAATCTCTTATTTACAGCAAATCTGTGCTACTGCGGCACTTAAGTGTTAACAGATGGACTTTTTAAAGTCAACATAGTTTCAGTTTCACTTCAGTACCTCAGTGCTTTTGCTTTCTTTTAACAACTCTTCTTCTTAACTTTTTGGGGGGGATCAAGTCATTGATATTTAAAGTTGCACTATGTGTGTTTGTATCTTACAGAAACCTCATAATGTGACAGCAGTTAACCCTCACGTTTACCAACCTTATGGCCCTTTGACCCTTTCATAAAACAAAGCCACACAAATTTGCTTAAGATCTTAAGTTGAACATTTAAAAATATCCAGGATGAAAATAGATTTTACATACAGTGATTTAAGATTGTAGATTTTTCCTGAAATGTTTCAAACAAATCTAAAACTTGGGACAATGGGCTAGTTATTTAGATTGAATGTTGCTTTTTCTTGTAAGTTACAATTACATATTCTTTATTAGTAATGTATGAACTTTGCTGTGGACATGAAGGTTTGAAAATCTGATATGTGCGTAATGGTGGTCTTTTTGTAGTATTATTTTAGAATATAATGACTGTGGGATTTACCATATTTCATAACACAACAAGAAAAACTGAAGAAAAACTTCATCATTAGAAAAGAGAAGCTTTAAAGTTTTAGGATTCAATTCATCACCTCCTGTACGGAGATTGTCTTAAAGTTGCCACTGTGAGCAGAATGTAATTTGGACAAGCAGGGAAGGCCTACATTATATCAATGTACTCACTTTGTGGTTTAAGCTTATAAGACGGGTGTATTTTTGCAAGTATGTAAATATGTTTCCCAGAGCAGCTTCATCCTGATCTTAAATTATTTATCATCTGAATTCATATTGTATATTTATCAAGTTTCAGACTGATATAGGGTAAGTCAAAATAAGAGCTAAAGAAACTAAACAAATTATTCTCCTGGAAACATATTCATATATTCTTTATATTAGTATTTGTTTGCCTCACGGCGATCACCGACTCAAGTTCAAAGTTGACCCAGTTTCTGATTTACCAGTACAGATGTGATCGGTGCAGAAAACCCACTCAGTACTGCCAGTGTGCAGAGATCCAGCTACAGTTTTGAGTCAAGTGTTTTTAGCTGTTTCTTTTGTTTTAGATGTTTCTTACAATGGCCTATCGAACAGTTAGTTGAGGCACGTTAAAGTTTTGGATTAATATTTTATAGTATGGTTCTGTCTTTGTAAAGAAGTGATGATTGCAAGGTGAAAACGTGAATGTATGACGTTGGCTGCCACTATTCCGTGTGGCAACTCCATTTTGTCCCTTTGCTCTTGTCAAAAGCATCATAATTTATAGATTGAAGTCACATTTTGTGATTTTGCATTGGGGATACACAGGTAAGAGTGTACATGGCCACAGGGATCATGCATCTTAGATAGCTGTGTGATATACACAGCTGTAATGACTTACATCCTCTCTCTCTGCTCTCTTCCCATGGGGCTCTCCCACCTTTTTAACGTTTTAGCTCACAGATGGACGGAAAAGGTTCCCTTCCTTTCACGTGACCTCTGTTGAATGTAAAAAAATGTGACACAAAGTGGCGCAGTTTCATATTTGTTTAGCAGTGACTGGCTCAGTGCGCTAGCGTAATGGCATGGCTCCGGTAGCCAGATCACCGGAGGCGGTGCATCAGGGGACAACCTGGGATCACCGTGCTGCTGATTTATGCATGAACCATGTGCTCACTTTGCCGAGACAGACGGAGCCGACGTTAACAGAGGAGACATTCGGATGGGAAGACAACCTCTTTTTCAAGATGCTAGGGGAACCGAGACTATAGGGATGGGTGGAGGCCGTCACAAAGAAATTACATATTCTGATGTTGTATTCATAGCAGCTACCTGTCTGTTTGACCCATCTGTCATGTGAAATGATGAACATGGAGAAAACAGAAGGGACAACAACCCTTTAAAGCAAAGTTACCATCCACGTGCATGAAATCGTCACTCAGTCAAGAACTTCAGTGAACTAAATGTCACTTCTTAGGAGCTGAAACAGGGCCAACATCAGTTCACAATTCAAAAAAGAGATATTTATCCACATGATCAACAAAACTACAAAAGTGCACAATTGAACAGGAGTGGTTTGTTCTCCATTTGTGCAGATGTTTTAATGTTGCACTTTTCTGGTAATTCGTCAGCAAATTAACCTGTTAGGCTCCTTTTTTGTATCAGCTTGCATTAATTAGAATTTTCCTTTGAAAGCAAACAAGATCTTGTTGGTTTGTTTTTTGGCGATGACGTCTTAAATAATGCAGCTTTTTTTCAGAGCACAGACATCTCTCACATAGCTTTGTAGGAGTTAACAGCTTTATTTGTTAAATTTCCAGGAATTCTGGAATTGTGTGAGATTAGTTTTGTTAAACCAGCTATCTGATATTATGCCTGACCCCTAAAACCTGTTATTAGTGGCCGCCTGCAATATTGATAATTTTAATGTTCCTCATCAGTTGACCTTATTATGAACAAACAAAAAACAGCAGAGAACAACAAAACAGGTCTGTTATTCCCTCTGATACCTGTGACATGTCGCTCCTGTTTGCAGCCAGTAATCTCATACTTAATGTATGAGCTAACCATCCCAGGCGACCATGACATACTATGACATGCGGACAGCACAAACAGATTGAAAAGCACTTGAACCTTGCTGTGTTAATACACTGGGCATGTGATGCTTTAGGTCTCGTTTTGTTTTGTTTTTCTGTAGGGAGACAACCTTTTTGTTTACATCTGGATCACAGATTGTACCTTGTACATGAAATCTGGTGTAATTATTGTGACAGATGTAGACTTACCTAAATCATCCCACACGGCTAGCATTAACTTCCACTGGGGAACTCCTTAAACACTCAGATGTTCTCCACAGAGTGTGCTCATCAAAATAGCAAAGTTAGCTTATAAAAAAATATTTGTCCCCAGTTTCAGATATTTGAAACTCACCTTTGTGTTTAAACAGCACTTACAAGGTTATATCAAGTTATTTTCAAAGGAAATGTACCTACCTATGACAAAACAAACTATGTATTTTTTCAACCATGCTCTCTCATGTGGCATTAATTCAAACACAGGAAATCTGCATGGCCCCTTTGAGCATCCCTATCCCTGTTTATCTTGACAGCGCTCTCCTTAAGCAGGCAGTGTATCCATATTTGAAGGCGCCACCGGCTGCGTAGGTAAAGATGGGAATTTGTAGTGACAAGGGGGGAGGGCATCACCACAACAGAGTTACTTAAGGAAGGAGACAACCCTTTTCCAGCAAAGGCAAATGAGACTTGTCAGCCGGCAGTTGGTGCAGTAATTATAAAGGGTGCGTTGAATTTCCCAGGGATTCCAGGAGAATGGCATAATGGAGAAAACACTAAGAATTTTATAAGCCAAGCTGGGGGGAAATAAGAAAGGAAAATCCACTGAAGTCTGCCTTTACAAAAGAAACATTCAAGTTTTTGATATTTAGGCACCCAGTATCTTCAGTAGTAAAACAGACTTGCTGAATCTGTGAAACTGCAGTAGAAATGGCTGCTGTTGTTTTAAATGACCAGTTAAGTTGTTGAAGATTGCCTCAGGTGCACCTGCTTCTCTAACTTGTCTCCTTTTCAGTGCTCTGGTAAAAACGAAATAAACAACTTCTAGCAGCTGTCATCATGGTATTTTAGCCAAACATTATCTTGACAGATAGCAGGATAGCTGGAAAGAAGGCATACTACGTTAATCCCAATGAGGACTTGCAGAGTACCTTAGTGTTGGCCATCATTAAATATGTAGTGTAACTGGGTTCTATCATTTTTGTGATGTTATTTTTTAAAGGTCCTCTTGGAGTTGTTGCATTTTTTTTATTTTTATAAAACAGTATTTTATTGTTTTTTTGCATTGAAAGAACATTCAAACCTACATACATTGACATTTAGAAACCTTATTCTTTTTTAATGAGACTTGGAATGTAGATTCAGGTATAATTTTACATCATTTAGAACAATCATCTAAACACACGAGGCAAAACTCAAGCACACCCTTCACAAAGATGAAGCACACAGAGGGAGAGAGACAAGAACAATCTTCAGGAGGAACATGCATATCCAATTACCTGCAGGTGCTGGGTAACAGTTATTTGCAGAAAAATATGAAAAAGTACTGAATTGTATTGAGCTGTGTTGAATACTTGAAGTTAATCAACACATTTAAAAGGAATTACACATCAGAACACAACGTCTTTTATCGGCAGTTTCAATTCCCAAATGACTCTAGTAGTGTTTGCTTTGAAGCACTCAAACAGGGTAAACACAGATCTAATACTAGGTATCCTCCAGCTGTAATGGTGTATCTCCCCCTCATCCTACACATATTTCCCCAGGCCAACACTGCTAACATGTTTTTACTCAAATGTACCTTTTTAAAAAAGGTTAAAAATAAGGTAGTTGTTTACCTAGTTGCCGAAATGGACCTCAAGCGTTTTCTTCAGGGATTTAGTTTTTCTGTAGATTGAGATGTGTTTATTTACCCTCCAGAAACATTCATGTATATTTGAGTCTGACAGTTACATCTGTTCAGGTATGCACCGCCTCGAGCAGCAACTGTGAATGCTGAAAGCTCGCTTTGCATCCCAACGATGTGCCGTGAACTTTTCCACATTTCCAGATTTCTCCGTTCACCCTCAGACCTTTTGCTAACCGAGTCGACCCTCCTCCGGTGCGATCCCTGCGACCCCCATCACTTCAGAGAAAACAGATGTAAACCTCATCTTCCCCGTCTGTGTCTCTAGGACACACCGAAGCTCACCGCCGACTTAGAGATCCCTCAGCGACAACTGTCCTGATTTCGAGTGACATCAGAGTCAGTCTTCAGTCACTCTGATCCCGTCAAGGAGTCGGCTGAGATGAACTGATGGCGGATGGCCTATTTATACCTCAGTCACCTGATCTCTCACTCCCCCACAGGACAGGAATATTCAATTGACAGCAGCATATTCTGAAAAGTGTGATTGCCCTCAAGCCTGCAGATATCAGGGTTATCTGCTTTTTATTTTTCACTTACCTTGATGAAGACATGAAGACCTATAAATATGTGACAAGCTAATCACCGTTGTATGAGTCTTCATCTCTCCCTTCTTCTCAGAATATTGGTCATGTATTTATTCATCCATCCATCAATTTAACAGTGGGTGGTTTTCAGGAAGCCCTGCAGCCTTGGATCTTTCCCTCCAAACATAGGAGAGGTGTTGACCGACGTTGGACAGATTTGCCGAGCATTGGAGAAACTGAATTGCTGTAATCACATTTACTTGGCCCTTATCTGCGTGTTTGACATTTTGTATCAGCGGCCGACAACCGAAGTGTAGGTCGAGCCGAAACCGAGAGCTGTCAAAACTCGCCGCTCTGCCCGTGCCATGTTAAACACCCAACATCTGGGTCCGCCGTAAACACTCAGCCCCTCATAATCAGCTCCACATGTGGCCACGTTCGGGCTGCACGTGCTCCTTGTCCAGCGCCTGGACGTAAGGGAAACTGTCAGGTCCATTGCCTTGTGTGTGATACAGCGTCAGGATTACGATACAGTATGAAATATTTGAACTTCAGCTCTCCTCCTATTATAATTAAGGCAGGTTCTTAAACAGGCCCCCTACGTTTGATCTCCACGCCATCCTGATACCGAACTTAAGATGGGACATTTATTCAATAACAGCTGCACCGCAAAGAATCCAGCAGCTGGCAGTTAAAAGGAAACCCCTCCATTGGATACTGTTACCCTCTTAGATATCATCAATCTGTGATTTCAATGCATTCTAGGAGATATTCTGTGATGAAGTGGTTTAACTTACATTTCTAGTGAACCCGCTTTCCCTCAAACTGCCTTGTGTAATTGTACTTCAGTTAGCTCTCCTACAGTACATTTCCCTGAATAACTTTTGACAGCCCCCAAAGATGGGGTGTGACCCTGATGCTTAGTTTCAGCTAGCTAGCCAAGTGGTTCATGAATTTTGGCCACAAAATCTGCAATCGTTAAAGCCCTTCCTACTCAAAGCCCAGTCTTTGTTGTGGCTGCATTGGATTCTGGTCTACGGTATTTCCTGCTCCTCTGGGTACAGATCCACAGCACTCCACCTCCCAACAGTATTTTTTTTTTCTTTGTGTATAATTGGTGAAAAGGCAGATCTAAGAAGTTCTTTGTCTTTTAGTCTCAGAGACTGACAACAAAATGGGACTTTTGCTGTAAACATATATTTTTTGCTATAAAACGCCATTGTAACTGCTGGAATAAGATAAGACAACAAGCCAGCTATACATGAGAAAAATACAAGTACCAAATAACTAAATAGCGCCTGACCTAGAATATGGATTCAATGTAGTGATCATAGACAACGGTTTAAGGTGGATTTTCTCTTTTTAAAAGGAAACATGCAGTCTGTAACAATGTGTTTAAATATATTAACCTTTCTGCTCAAATTAGTGCACTTTAAAAAAAAAAAGTAATACATTGTGTTATATTGTGTGGTTTAAACACTGTGGTTTAACACATTTTGTGGTTTCTCCATCGGTGTATTTTCTCATTTTTTTCTCCTTTGTAAGTGCTGTTGGAAATGTGATAAATAAAAGTAGCATAAATAATGGCTACTCATTTACAATAAATTGATCATTGAGTGATCATTGTTCTGTTAGGGGGAAGAAAAACAAACGCTATTCATGAATTTGTTTTTTTTTGTTTACAGTCAGACATTATAGGGGTATGATAGGGTAACAGATTTACACTAAAGCCTGCCTGAAGGTTAAAATTGTTCACACTGCTTTTGCAAATTAACTTGCAATCAAACACACCAAATTAACTTGGTATGTACCTGAACTATACTGCTTGGTATGCATACAACTTCCCACAACTCCTCTGAGTCTCCCAACCCCCCTCAGGTTCGGGGCAGATGTTCTCAATACGGAGATCAATGAGGGGTTCATTTCCTTCTGTTCGCTGCAACATCCGTGCTCCTTGTAATAATTCAAGAAAGTAACACAAATGGCGTGTACCAGGGCATGTGGTGCCCCCGATGCATGAGACTGACAGAAAGATAAGAGAGAAAGAGAAATAAAGAGGTGAAAGTGAAGAACAGAAAATTTGTCTGAGATGTTCAAGATAAAAAGAACATATGATAAAATGTCTTCACTCTTACAGTAAATTACTCAAATATGTCCTCACAAAGACGAGACTCAAGACACACACACACACGCTCACACTTCCCTCCGCTCGCACAGATACCTGATGCTTTGATTCCACTTGGCACTGGACCAAGAACACACAGATAAAAAAAATAGAAAGGTGACACAATGAGCTTATCTTGCCTGCCACCTGAAATTGATCACAGCAACATATCTTAATTTGCTCCATAATCTGCCATCTTACATCAGGTTAAATGCTGCTAGTGAGCCTCAACTGAAGTCCTCTGATCTTTAATCACTGGCTGTCCACAGCGTGCAGTGCGTTAAATTTAGACCGAAGCTGACTAAGCAAGATCTTTATGTAAAAACACAATGGGAACTCAACAGAGAAAAAAGTATTGCTGCTAATGGACGAGACATAAGTTGTTTGTTCAAATTAAATCTTATTGTCACATATGTTCAGTTGCAGGAAAAGTTCCGCCAACAGGAAGTAACAAATGAAGTGAAATCAGCGGGGAACCTGGACTCATTACTGTCAGATCTTTCGTCTTGCTAGTCCTTTGCATTTTTCTTTTGCGCTTTGTGCTATATAAACTAGTTGTGTAAACATGAAGTTGCTGTGAGACTTAACATTTTAGCAAGTTAAACTCTTTGCACTTACTCACCATTTGGATTTATGAACTAACTACTTTACTAGTTTACTACTGCAAATGGTAAAGCTTCTATGTACAGTACATAGCTGCTGTGGATTGACTCACTCTCTTATAACAAGTTTGTTCATATGATGTGAATTGATGTATCTTCTCTCTCCCTAACTGAATCAGATGATCACTGCACTGCTGATGCTCTACTGCAGCCCCCACCTTTTCATATTATGACCCATACATTTCTACTTACCCTGTTTCTTGTTGTATGATTTTGACCGTGTCCTTATTCTTATCTTTCTGCTTCTTTTCTATGGGCTACTCTGTTATTTGCTGTCCCGGTTTCCCCACAATACCCATTTAAAGCTTCATCTTATCTGATGAAAGATGTGTTACCACACTGACATGCTCTGAAGCTCTGTGCATCAGCGCCTGTCGACCTAGGTGTGTGCATGGCTGGATGTGTGTTGTGTTAGGGCTCTTCTTTTAGCCCAAACCTATACATCATCCCCGGTGACGACATCTCCGAGCACCGGACCGGCTCGAGCCGGCCTTCCGGGGTCAATCTTTTAAATGAGATTTCAGCACCACTGACCCGTGCTCTGGTCCTCTCACCTTTTGCCAGGAGAACAGGAATGACCTTTGACCCCTGGATCTGTGAGCAGCCACTGTCTTCCTCCAAGTGGCGACCCCTCAGCTGCAGCTGACCATACCTATGCCTGGAAGACCACAGAGGTGTGAAATGAAGAGTTCACTTCCATAGAGATGTCCACATTTTACAAAAATTATATAAATTCTTAAATAAGTGAATAAAGATAGATTAATAGACACATATAGTAGATATGTCTACTGGACTAAAATAAAACTAAATCAACTAAACTAAAATCTAAACGATTACTGGATCCTCTGAACAAAAAAACATAGAAGAAGAAGCAGAATTTATTAGACATGTATAAAAGTTTTGGACATGAACTCTTGTTGTATTGCCTTAAAAGCTATAGATAACTTTGACTGGATTCCTTAGACTTGTACTTTGTACACAAAACGATCTGTACATGTCTAAATCATGCAAGAAAGGGTGGTTGTATGGTCATTATATGGTTGAGCCCTTTGTTGGCCTTCTTTTACAGCCTCCAGTCTACTGGCCTGTCTCCTGAATTTTCAACAAGCAACTACAAAGTTAGGAGTACATTGTGTGAACAGTACAATATACATACATCTTATTTGCCAAGTCAGTTTTATTTATATATCCTAAAATCTGAATTTGTCTCAAAGAGCTTTTCAGTCTGTACATCATACTACAGCCTATCCTTAGACCATCAGTGTGAATAAGGGAAAACTCTTCCTGCAAATAATTGGGTGAAAATCTGATATTTTCTCTTTTCTTTCTCAACTGCCCAATTTTCACAGAGGACCGTGTTTATAACAAAATAGTGGTCAATGTACTCTTGCGGCAGCAAACACAACAGCTTTAGTGATTCAGGATGTAAGATCCGATTGAAAATCTGATTAAATCAGTATTCTCCTTTTTTCATATTTTACTGTAACATTTTGCAGAAACAATGACCCTGAAATATTCACATAAACGAAAACTTTAGTTCATCTTTATATAATGGAAAGACACACAGATAGACACCCATGTTTTCTATTTACTTATATCTTAAAAAGTTTCAGCAGTTGTTCCGGTTTGATATTTAATGTATAGTAACAGTGTCAAGCTCAAAACAGGTTACAGTGTGTGACAGTGCGTTAGATATGCTAAGGCTATGTTAATATGTAAAGAACATACATTATTTCCCAGAGGCCAGCTGTATAATATGCATGCAAGTACAAGAGGACACACACACACACACACACACACACACATACGATGTATAGAATGGCCTTTAATGTGGATATGTGCGGTTGTGTGTTTCTTTCTTCCTGACATCTTGCAAGTTCTGTATGTATGTCATTAACTGAGTCTTCATCTCCCTGGAGTGGTTAGCTCTACTTGCACTAAGAAGATAGAGGGGGAGATGCTCTTTGTGTGTGTCAGTGTGTGCTCTTCATACACACACAACCCTGATCGCCTGATGATTATGCTTGATCAGTGTCAAACACAAACTACTGCAGCGGGTGCTTTGAAAAGGAATATATTGTGTACTCAGACTTTTTCAGACCCTTAGTGGTGTTTTTACAGAGCCCAGTGATTTATACAATTCACCCAGATCTGAGAAATCTAATCTTTTTGGGGTTTTTCTTTGGTGATACAAACAACACAGATTGTCCATTCGTCTCATTTTTAAGAAGAAAAAAAAATCAAAGTACAAGGAGAACGAACAACACCTCCGGTGTTTTATTCCGAGAGAAGAGGCCACATCAAATTTAGTTTGCAGAGATGTTTAATAAAACACGTACAATCACAGCACATGCACCACCTGGGAAACATAAGCTGATCAGACCAGACAGGGAGTCAATACCTCGTTATAGAGCAATAAAAACTCACGCATTAGTGCAACACTTTAAATACTAGAATGTACACAAGGACTTGCATTAGTTCATTTGTCAATTAAGCCATAAATGAACACATGCACTGTTCTTTTACTTATACGTTTAGGTACTATATAGCTCAGTTGCACTCTAGAGGTGGAAAACCTTTGGTAACTGGTAAACCCGAACAGCAAAGAAGGAACTCTGGTCAGAATCCACCCATCCGTCAGTTTTCTGCAGCAGGCTAAGTAGCCCTGACGCCTTCACCCCAAGCCATGCTGTCTAGAGGCTACTGAGGGATTCCAAGACATTCCCAAACCAGATGGGATATGTAATTCCTCCAGTTTGTTGTGGGTCACTTCCCAGTTGGACTTGTCTCAAATACCCCCACAGGGAGGCATCCTAATCAGATGCTGAAACACCTCAACTGACTCCTTTGAAGATGAATGAGCTCCAAGCTCCTTCTGGATGTACGAGCTCCACACCCTGTCCCTAAGGATGAGCCCAGACACCCTGTGGTCACCCAGAGAATAATGACCATAGGTGACTGTAGGTCATCACTGTCAGTGCTGTACCAATCTGCCTGTTATCTAATGCTCTAATGCTTAGCAAAGATCATATGACAAACAGAGGTCTGGTGAGCATCTCTTTCTGTCCATCCATCCACACTCATATATACATAGCTGCAAGCTCTCGCCATTATGAATAAAAAATATGGCACCCTCGTGATGCTTGAAATGTTGCTGTTTTACTGAGCTTCAGTACCATAACCTTGTCCAAAGTAATCTTAACTGCTTTAGCTATATTTGAACCAGGATCTTCGGTGACACGCTGAAAGCTGTGCATCATATGGCAAGTTCAGCCCTATTCTTAGAACTGTTACCTTTGTCATCCCACTGTTTGCAGGCATGCATATAGTACAAATATACTTATGAATAGACAAGATTGCATATACACTAGTGCACTCAATCATAGTCTTATAGAGCTGCTGCCCCAATGGAATCTTGTATCTAAATTTAGTGGGGAGTCAGCGTATCATGACGATCTAAATGCTGTTCCTACCCTGATAAGAGTAGAATTCATGAGGAAACACTGGTGTATGTCTTACTAATGACTGCACCATGCTCTTATGATCAGAAGGTGAGCCATGGCTTGGACCTATGAAAGAAATCACCTCTACTGACTGTTTGTAGAGAATGCAGCTGTAGCCGGGCCGCTTGATGAAAACGAATCAGTGCGACTAGCTCTGCCTTGTAGGGATAGAGAAGTGAGCAACATTAGCGGGGGTGTCATGTTTGATTGGGGTTTATTAGCGCCGCCTGTATTGTTCCTGTTCGTCAACAGACTCCCAGGTAATGTGGTGATAATCGCTGTGGAAGCCTCCATCTGCTCATTTGGGGGATGGGGGTGGTGAGCTGCCCTCGTTTCAAATCCATTTTCCCAGGTGCTGATGAGAGGCCGTGGGGTGGAGGGGGTGGATGTTGGGAGGGGAGGAGGGAGTAGTGTAGAGCCCTGTTTCATTTACCCAGGAGTGTCGGCGCACTCAGCAACCAGGTTGTCTCTGCTTGTACCGGCTAATGGTTCAAACCCAGCTGGCTTCAACTGGGACCTGGGCTCTTGAGTAATACATTTTGCTCTTTGGCTTGCTACCAAGTCTACGGCATTTTGGTGCTGCATGCTACACTGAATTTATTGCTCAGGTGTTTGGAGCAAGCGCTGTAAAATCCATAAACAACACGGTCGTTGCATCTCCATGTTGTCATTCGAGGCATTGGGGTCAAGGTTTGGCATATAGAGGAGCCGTTCTGGAGCCAGCCAGTGGTGAAGGGCCATCTCCGGCATGACTGTTTGTGAGAGGCAATTCTCCACGCTTGTAATTACACGTCTTTAATTGATAACGCGGAAAAACTGCATTGATTTGGTGTCAGGCAAAGGAGCGTGGCCGCATGGCCTCTAATTACTTCTCAGTTCTGCAATGTCAGGTTCGGTTTGGCCATCGCATCTACAGCAAAGATGCAGCTGATGATGTGATCACACCTGAGTAGATTGCTCCTCTGTCCACTGCATTTAACTGACTGCAATAATAAAATGAGTAACATGCAATTGCATGTTGGAGATTTACAGGAATTCAGGGTGATGTCGCTCCGGTTTCAAAGCATCTGTCTTGCTGAAGTGTCCTTGAACAAAATGCTGATATCCTACCAGCTCCAGGGGTATCTGTTGTTTTCATTTTTACCACTGAACTCTCTCTGGAGGACGGGGGGAGGAACAACACCATATCACATTATCATTATTTAAGTAAATTGGGGCAGGGAGATGGATGCTTACCTAATGAATACCTCATTTTCATTTGGACACAGAAAATTACATTTTAGGCTGACTATAAAAAAAAGATCGAAATCTAAAACAAAATGTGCATCTGGGTCTCCAATCATATTGCTAAAAAATCATCCCACATTTCTTTAAAGTTGTACTAAAACATAGAGTCAAATGATTTATGTTGAGGAAAACAGCAGAGCCTTTTGGAGTCAGTTTGACCCCTTTTTGTCAGAATTAAACTAATTTAGAATGGTTAAGTTCAGTGTGTTGTAGAGTGCACACAGAGGGATGTAAAAAGAAATAAAACAAACAAACAGAAGAAAAGAACAGGAAGTGGACCAGACTTCATGGCCTGCTGGTGGCCTCTTCCCTCCTACTTGTCAGCCTTTTAGTCAAGCTATCACTGTAAATTTCCTCTTAGGCTAAATCAAGGTAGGAGGAACTGTAGGCTTGTTACCCGATTGTGCATAATGCCACTAATTTGTACTAAGTGTATGAGAGCGCTGCCGTTGAGGTGATGACAGAGCAGGACCAACTGGCTTTATGTGGACAGCTAAATGACTGAAAGGTGGGGAAGAACCAGGGTTCTTTTTTTTTTTTTTTTTTTATCCTGGGAAATTCAGCCGAGCTCCTTTCTTCCTTTAGCTTTTTTTCCCCAGCAATGTTCTGCTTTCTGCTCATTTGTAATGTTATGGAGAGCAGTTGAGGTTTCAGTGCCATGCTTACTGTGAAGGGACAAAAGCTGCAGTGGAGTTTCAAACTGGTGACCCTTTGTACTTCTATTTCCTTTCAACTAAAATTGCCAAAAACATCTTTGTTTGCTTTGACCTGGTTGGAATAACTTCCAGTATTTTAACTAGTTTGTAACTTTCTGCTGACAGGTAAAATCTCGAGGAATTCTTGGCTACAAAGACTCAGATGTCCTCTGTATAGACACAATAACATAATTTCTTATGTACTGACTTATTTATAAATTAATAATAATTTAAAAGTCAAATACTTATCAGCAGTTTTAGGATTTGAAGATCTTAGTAATTTAAACACCCGGGTAGTGAAAACAAGTGTATATATACACACATCTAATATCTAATATGTCACTGGAAAAGATGCAAAATACTGCAATTCATATTAAATGCTGTGGTTTACATATAGTGTCAGAAATCAACTAAAATGTCCTGAAGAAGACACAGTATATGTATTTATTGTGTGTGTGTATGCGCGCGTCATTTGTACTTGTTAGAATTTATTAATGTTGTGTATGTGTGTGTTTCCATGTCCCTTACAGTTTTGTATCTGCAAGTGTCTGCGTTTGTGTTATCATGCAAATAGAGAGATCCTGTTTGTGCTTGACACAAACAACGCTGCTTAAAAGCAGTTTAATGTGGTTTTAATTAGATTTTAATTGTATTACCTGATCTTAACGGACCTTGAGAGGGAAGCAGGATGCTGCTGTGATGTTCGTGTTGTTTTTTTGTTTTGTTTTTTTCCTGTAAACTGTAATCTGCATTAACATGATAATAACATAATTTAGAAGTTGTGAAAAAGAATCCCTGTCTGTCTTCTGCAGAGAGATATCATTCATGTAAGAGCTGGAAAAGAATTAGTGTGTGTTTAAATTAATGAGTTGGAGAAAGAGAGAGAGATTGTGTGTGTGTGTGTGTGTGTGTGTGTGTATGTGTGTGTGTGTGTGTGCGTGTGCGTGGGACAAAATATAGGAAAAAAGTAGGTGAGACAACTTGTATTTTTCAGCCGGTGTGTGTGTGTGTGTGTTAGGAAAGGCAGAGTGCAAGTGTGTTCCCCAGTGTGTGTGCATTTGTGTGTGTGAGAGAGAGAGGGAGAGAGAGAGAGAGAGAGTGTGTGTGTGTGATCTCTCGGCCTGTAGATGGAGCTGCACTCTACACTTCTCCCTCTCCCATCCTCCCTCTGCACACAATGAATGCATTGTTTCAGCCCCCTCCACCCCATGCCCTGAGACACACAAACACAGACACACACACACACACTTCCCTCTCTCCTCCAACAGATTTGGTATTTATGTTAATGTACACCTCTGTGGATCTCTTGCCTCCCAGTGGTTAGATACCCTGTTGATGTGCAGCTTTTCTTGTGTGTGTGTGTGTGTTGTGGGTGGATATGAGCTCAAGAGGGAAGCTGGAGGGGTTGAGGAGAGTCAAAGGACAATTTTCTGAGACTTTTCCTTCCCTGAAATCGTAACCCAAGCTAGTCCGGTCGTTCCAGATTATATTGTCTCGGCGTGGGGTCTTCTTCTGCTGCGAGTCTTTGTCTTTATGTCAGATACCTGAGTGGGGTCATCACAGACAAATGAGATAGTATATGTTTTATCTTTTTGTGTCTGCTGCATTTTGGAACAGATCATGGTCTGTTTCTTTTTGGAAAGTTACTTTCTGAATGTTGGCATGGGGAGGTTTCCCACTTGGTCCAAAAATGAAGACCCCTATCTGTCCCACAGGGCAGTATACAGTATTCATCAGTGAAGCCTGGCCTGGTGCTTGTATTAACTGATTGGCATCAGCTGTTTTATTCATGCTTCACAATCACTGGCTCATTCATCAACTGTGCAGTTTTCAGCAGACCAGAAACATTGAATCACATTCGCACAGGTGTACAGCACGGCCACTATAACTTGACACTTGTCACTATTACTCTGCTGATGCACTCATTCCAACACTGTTTGCTGCCACAGCTCTCTCCTCCACTGAACCTCACTGTCATGGGCTATATTGTTGTTGTTGATTTAACGAAGATTTAATAAGAAGGCCATGTATAACAGAGGGATTTTTTTCTCCCAGCAGGAACCTGCTGTTGCTGCTCGCATTTTTGAGGGCTTTGAGAGCGCCACATCTATATATACACTACCGTTCAAAAGTTTGGGGTCACCCAAACAATTTTGTGTTTTCCATGAAAAGTCACACTTATTCACCACCATACGTTGTGAAATGAATAGAAAATAGAGTCA
>JAVQJL010039876.1:0-12896 GCA_036024295.1 Nannoperca obscura
TATATATGTACATACATACACACACATATATATATATATATATATATATATATATATATAGAGAGAGAGAGAGAGAGAGAGAGAGAGAGAGAGAGAGAGAGAGAGAGAGAGAGAGAGAGTACAAGGAAGCAAAAAATCAGCCAAACAGCATTGTCTAAAACTAAACTGCAACCAGTGGCACTTTTAAATCGAAACGATGGAATGTTATAATTATATGCCTGGGCGCATCTAAATAGTAACGAAACGTACTTTGTGGTATTTCCTTTGTTTAATATTTAGATCTCTATAAAATGCATACACAAATACTGGAGCTTGTGTAGTGCTTTTCTTCAGGGACTTATTGTGTATGCCCAACAGCACTGATCACAGTCTATTAGTAGTGAGGGTACACAAGTCTAAACTACAGTCAATGGTTATAGCAGTTATTGTCTCAGGAATGTACAAAAATGGAGGGTAAACACACACATCACCTCTGTTTGTAAGGCAGACATAAGTATTTATGATGTCAACCATCACAGTAAATAGTACTAAACATGAAACAGGTATGACATAAGATATATTTTAAGGCATAATAAAAAAAAACATGATTGTTTTTTTTTAGGAAGTAGTTATTGCAACAGCAAGTTGTTGTTTTCCCACTTTTAAATTTTCAACTGTGCCCAATTACTTATGTCCCTGCTCCAAAATGTATCCATTTGTATTATAGACAGAGATCACTAAACTACTGCGATTGTCCAGGCTCATGCAAGCCATAACAAGCCATTACACTGGTGTGTTTTGGAAAGATTTCTGCAATAACTTTGTCTTTAGAATTGAGTAGTGTTCGTCCAAAATGGCACCTCTAACTATCGTGGGAGATTGTCCCTCTGCAGTGATGCATTATTTATTATTGAGGCTGAATTTGTCACATAGTTTGTCCTATGTTTCCTACATGTCAGTGCCCCCAACATATATTGTTATGCCAGGAAGAGTGACAGATTTTCACCTGGATGATCAAATGTTTTGGGTTTATACTTTGTCAAAAATCAAGAGTTTTGTGTTATGGAATGAAGAAGATGCTGGAATATTTATGCTGTTGGTTCTGCTTCACATTAACATTTACCTTGTGGGCATAGTTGGAGTGCAAAAAACATTCCAGGAAATTCACTACACATCACTGAAAAGAATTTACACAAGTGGAAAACCTTTAGTAGTGCGGCGAACACCTCCAGCGTGTTTATAGTGAAAACTATTATTTAAAAAAGTGGTTTAGACAGGTGTAATAGAACAACTGAATGAATTATCAGCTAATCAATAACTCAACATTACACCTTCTGATAACACTAAAATCTCACAGTGATTTCTCTTACAATCTGCAAGGGTAAAGATCCTGACATGTTCAGTGATAACACATGGTGTATGTTGATTTGTCTTTTTTAGAACTTATTTTACTAAGAGTCAATACTGCAGCTCTAATCTCATAGACTTTTAAAGCATGAAGATATGGACATATAACTTGCCCTACTTATACCTTTCACCATTCTCACATTACCTTTGTGCAGACAGGATTCTATTTTTGGAATGTGATATAGAAGGGACATACCAGGCTGTGTACAAATACTGCTGTATTGGCACTGAGTGGGTCAAGTGTGGGAAAATCTATTTTGGCTGTAAATTCATTATACATGAGGTGTAGAAGAAGAAAGAGAGAAAAAAAATCCAAATATATATTATACACTGAGATATACCAAGAATAGTATTATATATGAAACCCCTCCTGGCTTTCAGAGAGTAAACAGTGTGAAAGAAGCATTTGATCACAAAGTAGTCAAAGGTAAGAGGGGATAAGACCACAGAACACTGTCACAAAACTGCAGAAACAAGGCACATTTATTCATATAGCACAATTCATACATGAGGCAGTTTCAGACATTTCAGCTGTAAAATGAATTGGAGACAAACTTGAATGAATGAATGAAAAGATGAAATAAAGTGTGAATATGTATACACATAAATGCAAAAAAAAGATATATAAAAAGCTAAACAAACAAAATCAAAAGCATTATAAGATTATTATTGGATTTGTTGATGGACCAAATATTGATAATAAAGTCATCAGCTTTGCTTCTGGCAACTAGTGATGGACATTTGCTATTATTTTGTCACCAAATTAGAGCTACAAACAAGTGTCTAAATTGAGACAAACTATTGTGTGCAAAGTTTAACTGACCCTACATCATACATGATATTTTACCATTGATTCTAAAAGGCCTCAGCATGTGTTATATAATGCCACAACTGATAACTACGAGACAAAGACAAGCCAATATATTCAGATAAACAAATGCCCTCTAAGGGTCTGGCTGAAGGTGAAAAAGAGGGGAGTGCTGTCTAGACGGTTTATTGCCCCAATAAGAAACTATGCTTGAATACGCTGTTTCTTCTACATTCAATCTAAACAACTCAAACTGTGTGCACTCATAAAAACTGCATTTGTGGGAACCTGAGGGATGTCAGCTACATGATCTGCCCTTTTGAAAATTAAACAATACAACTTATACAGTAAAACACAGCTGTGATATATAAGATAAGTTCAAATAAAAATCAGTTTTCACTTTGACACACAGAAGCAGAGAAATCCATATTGCTGCTCCGTATATATCTGTAAAAGCAATACACCATATAGACACATAGATCCTTGGCTGTTTGTTAGCTGCTGAGCTGTTTTGTGCTGGTCAATGTCATGTTTTTTGAGAAAAGAGACACAACCACTGTCAGAGTGGTATGTTGCAGTGAACACAGATAGCATAATATACCGTATACTGCGTCCTTGACCAAGTCGTGTATCTGACAAAGTGTTTCATCTGATTGATGAAAGACCTCATCAGCGGCCAACATGGCGGCCTGTCCACTGAATATCTGGAGTTTACACAAGAGAACGCTGCGAGATGGAGAGACGCCAGCTCTCTCAGATGTGTCATTTGTCGAGCTTTACGACGACCTTGCAGCGGACAAACAATAACAGCCCGACACTTGCTGAGGAATTGTGAATTGAACATGTGTTTTTTAGGACTAGTAAAAGATGAAAGGCACAGGCCAACTTGGGGAGGACAAGCTATTTCACATCAGTGTGACAATCTGTACTTTTGTCAAAACAGGCCCAATATTTATGAAAAGAGCTCGCTTTAATCAACAACCTCTTTGTATGAGAACTCAGTCAAAGAACTAGACTGATCTTCAAGTGGATGTTTGACCTTCACTGTGCAGAATGATGTATTTGTAGTTTGACACTTAAAGGCTTTGTGCTAGTGCTAGCATGATTTTGTGATGTCACAACTATCTTGAAAGTCAATCATGGTCCAATATGCAACTTACACATGTGTAACATGGAAACATGACCCACAGCACACAGAAAGTAAAAAAGAGTACAGTTTTATCAACTTTTGAAATATAACATAGTAGCATACTCCAGACTTAAACATTTTTCAGTGTGAGAGAAGGAGAAGACGTGCCTCCATTATTTTTGTTTTTTTGGTGGAAAAACCATAACAGACACAACTTATTCTTAGAAGCTGAGTATCTTTATTTGTTTTCAAACATTTCTTGGTGGGGGCGCACACACAAATACTTATACACTAATACGTAGTTTATGATCAACCATGGGCGCAAAATGTACTGGGAAACACTTCATAACTTGTCATAACCTTTCAACAATCGTGATGGCATTTCAGCATAATCCTGAGCTCCTTGCATTGAATCACACGCTTGAGAAGTGTTCGATTGCAAATAATTAACTGCCTACTGGAGAACCACAATGACAAAATGGCATTGTCCTGCATAAGGACCTGAAAACACACAGCTAGGTGGTTCATTTCTCACCATTTCAGATGTGTTCTCTCCAACAGCAGGACACCTCAAATAGTCTTTTAATGGTTGACCAGTTTCTCGCTCACTGACATCAGGATTTCTTCTGAGTGCATTTCCTATATCCTGTTTTATTATTTTATCCTCTGTTGGTTTTCTTCAGGTGCCCCTTAAAACATTTCCTCCCTTGTAGTCATAAATAACGTCATTAAACTCGCACAAAGGACAAAGGAAAAGCTTTTTTTTTTCATGCAAGACTTGATTCCCATGGAAAGGCTAAGTAATGCCGAGGATAGTCAAGCACAAATGAAAACAGGTCCAGCTGACCTTTTGTTGTTGCTTAGACTACCTAGGTCCTATGTTTTTTCCCATTCATATTAGTCATATCACAACATAAGCTTTGCTTGTAGGCAATCAATGCCCCTTTTTTCTGACAGCACTGTTAAGACTATACAGAAATTTTCCCTGCCACCCTTTGTCCTCAGCAATTGTACAATCATCTACACATGGCATTATCTAGCAAATGCAAGTACACAATTACTATAGAGCCAGACTGTTTTCATTATTGATCAGCTAACAGCCTTTCAAATGTCCTCCTTTTCATGAACACATGTATTTAGTTCTTTTGTTTGGTAACATCAGCCTAGAATAAAGACTGAGGGCATTGAGGTGAAAGGTATTTGATGTTTGTCTGCTGTAGCAATATTGGGGTTTTTTTTGCAGCCATTGAATGTTGTTCTTTTGAAAAGCCTTAAATGAGTCATACAGCATGCCACATATACCTACTGGCCAACTGACCAGGTGGATATGTATATCCATATCACTTGGATCCATGTATATCACTTGGATGTTTGACCTTCACTTTGCAGAATAGTGCATGATGTTTGACACTAGAAGCTGGTGTGACATTCATCTATTGAAATGTGTCCCCTTCAGTGTTAGATTAAGATGCCTTTGTACAATATGCTTTTGTGATGTCACACCTGCAACTTACACACGTGGTGTGATGTGGAAACTAGAAACCTCTGGTGCACACACACTAAGAATGGACCTTTCAATTAAGAAGACAACATTTTCATAATCACAGATTATGGATTTTTCAATGAGGGAGAAGAAGTAGACGAGAATTTAAGAATTTTATAACAAGGTAATTAAACTTTATTCAGTGGAAAAAACATATCAGACACAAATTATTATTCAAAGCGGAGTATTTTTTTATGTCTTAAAATGTGACTGCAAAAAAATCTTACACATTACAAAATCAAATTCAACACCACCATTTGCATGTTAAGAGTTTGACCGGAAATGGTTGTAACACTTGGGTGAAACAGGAAGCATAAACGACTCTGCCTTTAAACTGGATCTGTGCCCTTTAGAGATAACAAGATGACTGCTTATTTGTCTCACACCGTTGACTGAGGGGTTGGGAGCTGGGGGCCTGGAGGAAATTATGGGCCATGGCATTCCACAAACAACCTCCACTCTGGTCGTGATTTCTAAAACTGCACTTTTAATAATAATAATTATTGCAACTGGTGTTTATTTGCCGCATATTTTCTTACAGGTGGTGACATGACAAAAGTAAGTCAATGGGTGTTTTTTAGGTACTGGTTTATAGTGATGGTAACAGTCTAATATCCTGTTCAACCCTGAGTGTGTGATCTATGTGAGTGTGTCTCTGGTGCGGGGGCTGGCGGGTGAGGGGAGAGATCAGTGGCCCACACATGGCTGTAATTTAATGGAGAATTGCCCAGTGGTTCCTGTGCAGAGGTAAACACACCAATAGTCAGGCTTTTGTTACTCCATGACTATGACAACCTCCTCCATCAATAAACAATAGAGTATTTGGGTGTGGGGGGTGGGGGACAAGGGCTCACTGTATGAAGAGAACCCCACTGTGTCCACTTCTTACTTTCTCCTCTAATCAGCCTCGCAGTGAAGAAGCGTATGATGAGTCTGTGCAATAATGAGCCCAGAGAGCTGATGTCACACTTTAGAGTGAAAGCAAAGCACAGCAACAGATTTAACACTGTCTGGGATGTTTTAAGATGAGAAAATACACACAACTCTTTTATTTTACTGCCATTACTTATACATTTCTATTAATTTATCAAAAAGGAAATGTAGTTCTTTGGGGGGGTGGGGAGGTCAGAACGTGAAGAATTTGAGACACAATAAACAAAGAGATAGGGAGAGCTTGGCAGTCACCATCAAGCTGTGAGTCAACAGGGGGCCAATCCCTCAAATCTGAGATGCAATCTGGGCCAGGGTCATAAACATTTACAGGGTGGGAAGTGCTGAGCAGAGGGCCTGCAGGATATCAGTCTTCTCTCTCTTCTAATTAGCTTATGAGAATGCACTAATTATACAATAGCATACTGCCAGCTCCTGTTTTGGTGATTTCCAAGTGTTAATTTCAGTTGGATTTAAATAAATAGGAAAAGGCAATGGACACAGGATAAAAAGTCTGTATGTTTCTATTTAATGTGCACTTTTAGGAAATTAGAGCAGCAGAGGGAAAAAAAAGCAATCTGGATCATGGGCATGTGTGGCCTTCAGAAAACACACAACTTAAACCTTCCAAGGGATGGCCCTTCTTGTAAATGATATCCACCAAACAACTCCAGTCACATCTGAAGCGTCAAATAAGTAAACGTTGTAAATTAACAAATTGATATTGTATTTGTTAGTTTTTTTTGGTTTACGGTGCAGCAGCAAACACTTTTTGTGGAAAGTGCAGCCAGATGGCAAAGTGCCCAGAGTAAAGAATGGGGCAGATGAAACATTAATGACTGTTACATGGTCTCATGCTGCACACACACACACACACACACACACACACACACACACAGTTTCTGTACTTGCAAGGAAGCAATGACTTTTGTTGGGATCTGTGAATGAAAAGCAGTGAACGAAGAGCAGAAAATAATTAATAAAGACACATCAAAGTACAGTCATGTTCCATGACCTAAATACATTGTCAGGTATTTTGTCGCTGACAGATGTGGGAACAGATATTACAGGAAAGGCACAAACAGAATGATGAAAATTAAATATTAAATATTATTAAATATTTTTAAAACATTTTTTAAGACTTAATTTAGCATAAGCAAAAAGCTCTCAAAGGTGCCCTTGGGTGTTGAACTGTAAAAACTTCCCTGAATGCAAAAGGAACACGCTCCATAAAGCACTTGACAGTGAATGTGGTCGTTCCTCTGGGGTTCTAAGACTATAAGACACCTGGTGGGTTTTCAGGCTCTTCATTGTAGGTTTACAGGGGCCACTGACAAAGACAGCCGTGGACTTCATAGGTACTGACTGCCTTCTGTGACCGCTGAAAGAAACTGTTAATCCCCACAGCCTCTGCCTACTGTATTCACTCCCTGACATTTATAAATCTGGTCACATTTCCTGTAAGATGGGTCAAATATCACAGTGTCCCTGTCATATTGCACTCTTAAAAACCTGTTTGTATCTGCTTCTTGAATCTTGAATCAGGTAAGAGATTTTGGAAGAAAAAAAAAACAGTTTGAGTTTGTTATTGCTTTTTCTTATCAATAAAGTTCAAAGAATCTGGGCTCATTCTACCATGAGCGTGGGGACATGGATAAGAGTGCATTATGGTTGTTATAGCAACCACAGTTGCTTCTATGCTGAACAATAGTCAGATGGGCCTTGGGGAGGCCCAGTGGCAATCCCCTCCACACCCACATCTGCTGCCCCCACATTCAGACTTATGGGATGTTCTGCCGATTATTTTCTGTCTTGCTTCCTCTTTTCAAAACTGACAGGTTGAGAGAATGAGAATGAAATTAGGAATTCGGGCCTACATCTGTCCAGGAAAGGAGATGCAGTAAGCTCTGGTAGCACCGTTTTGATAGGTAGAAAAAAGAAAGAGAAACATACGAGGGCCTGTTGAAGTTTTTCAACTCAACGGATGTGTGACAAAAGTTATTATGTGTGTGCCGAGGTTTATAATGGCAAACAATTCCAGAGGAAGAGCCAGAAACATCCAGCTGGATAGGATGTAAATAATAACAGTGCATAGCAACCAGGAAGGTATGCAGAATAGAATATCCAGGGCTTTCTTGTGCCTTTAAAAAAAACATTTATTGGTGAAACATAACAGGACATAAATAAACAGGTAAATAACTGTTGCAACAAAACATAAAAATACAATTAAAACATAGCTTAGATATTTTAAAGCATAAATTACAATAAAGTAGAGGGCTTGTGTGTGAGCTATCAGAATTAGAATTGGTTTTCACATTCAAGGAATTTGCTTTGGTATATTGGTGCATAAATAAGCATAGTTGAGGGAAAAAAACATATATAATAAAACAAATAAAATGCAAGTACTATAAAAAATATATATATTTGCAATACAATTGTGAAGAAATATTATAAAATAAAATAAGCTAAAATAAGAAAGAATTATTAATATATATATATTTATGTGTTTGTATTGTAATATTTACAAGATGTTGCAGACTGTTCTCATTTTCCATAAGAAGAGTAACGGAAATAATTAATTCACCGGATGTGAAGAGACCACAGCGACCTCACTCTCTGATGAGAAAGAAATGAGCAAAAGTTTGTGTGAGCATGTGAGACAGAGACGGTGGTTTACTTTATGGGAGGCACAACTGTAAATCACAACCTAGACAAAAAGGAGAAAACCCTATAGTGCCTTTGTCCTTTGATTCGTCGTGGACAGCAGCCATGGTAGAACTGGATTGAAGCCACCTGCCTTGTCTGTAAAGCCACCGCTGAATAAAAAAGAGACTACTGTTGCTTCCCTACATGGTGGAGGAAGGATTAAAGCTTTTAGTGAAAGTGAGTTCACACACAGTGCATTCAAAGTGTGTCATTTTTACTCCCCCCACCCCCAAACTTGAATTGTCACACAAATCATTGTGTCTGAGAAACATGTCATCAAGTAGTTATACTAAACTTATGAGATAATTCATGGAAGTCAAGTCAGTTGACTTAAAGCGTTCTACAGTCTGAACAGCATATGACCCCCCAAAACAAACTTTTAAATGGAGATAAGCAACATATCCCTTTTCCAGGACACACAGACGTCTTTGTTATGAAGTGTCCAAACTTGTATTACTTGTATTGTTGTATTGTATGAATCCCTGGACTGTTTGGCAAGTGCTCTCCTGATCACTGACTTATGTCCTCTCATGTATGCATCCACTTGGTTTTGTGCTCTCACTCACACAGATCCAAATTAAATCCTCAGAGTCAGCTCTGAGTTTTCCAAACACATACTGACCACTGACGCACTTACAGGCAAGGGACGGAAAAAAAAGGGTAAAGAAAGACTTCTGTCCGAGGAGGGTACCCAAACCCCACACCCATATTGATTAAACAAATTTGCCACAAATCATTTTACAAATGCCCAGTGGGGGGCTATAGAGGTTGGTGGAAATACCCCATTGATGCTCTGTCCTCCCCCGCAGGGCTGAAGCCTCGACTCTTGGCTCGTTTAAGCGTGCTGACAGCCTCTGATCCTCTGGCCATCTGCAGGGTGGGCTGGCCAGAACCGAGGGGTCTTTGTGTTTTAACCTTTAGGAGATTTAACAGTGAAACAGAAAAAAAAATCTTAAGGTGAAGGACCCCCCTACCCACCCCCACACTCTCATAATTCTGGTTCTTGCTCATTTGCAAGACACACAAATCAATCAAGTCAAAATGGCATGGAGCAGAGTACTCATACACTAACTGATAGGAACCACACTCATAAGCATCTTTATAACAACATTTTGCATAGAGGTTGAATTTTCACAATAAAAGTATCACATAAGTGACTTTCTCTGCAGCACATAGCATATGCCTGGTGTGCTCATCCAGTGACTCGCACAAATGTGGGCTTCTCTTTGGCTCCGCCTCGCTCACCACGCTTCTCTTTGTGAATGAAAATGGGCGGTGACAGCAGCTGTGTGGAGTGTATGTACATATGCATGGGTTGAGTATTGTTGCAAGCAGGCGCGTGTGTGTGCACATGTGCCAAGCCATTGCCCTGTATGGGAAAGTAAACAAGCGCTTTGTACAGACTTAAGCAAAGGTACACACCAAAACAGAAATTACTAATTGAATATTGTTAATTCCTATAATTTTTGTTTGTATACATTTCAGTTTAGATTTTTTTTCCCTTTTTGCCTGCAGTGTTTTACTTTACTTTTCAGACTGTGCCTGACTTAGCTCAGATGTTCATATAAAATACTGCATCCAAATATAAAAATTACCTGTTGTTGGCAATAAGTAAGATAGCTAGTCAAAACTGAAGCTGTATGTGTGGCATGCTGCCTGTTAATGATGGAAATAAATGGCAAAAGAGAGAATACAATCAAATAGATGAATAACTATCATATATCATATTTTCTCCAGATTCTAATAATGTTGAAGTAAAGTGCAGCCGTCTCCACTGGCTGTGTGTGAGGGGGCAGTCCCTCCACCTTCTAATAACCTCAAGCACATGGTCAGCTCCTATTATTTTAACTGCTTCCAGTGACTTCAGATCTTGCTCGACCTCTGAGTGCAATCAGGAGAAGAAATGGCCACAATAAAAACAACCAGGCCGGCGACAGCTTAGGTTACCCCAGTTACGAAGGGTTAGATGTGACTTTGAAAGCAACAAATAGATCAGCGTCTCTGGGAATAGAAGGTTATAAATACCAAAACATACATAATTTTAATATTTAGGTGACATCATTTGTGGTTCTTAATGTATAAAAGGAGATAATTCCTTTGAATCTTTGACATACATGCTATCCGGCCCTTTCCACCCATGCAGAATACATGTCTGGAAATGATCTTGGTCCTGTTCATACAGAGGTCAAAAGACGTATGATGAGTAGGCTCAGAGGGAACAGCTGATTTGGTGTCTTGACGAGTACAACAAACAGGTAATTCTTACAACAGCTGTGTGGCTGTAAGAAGGCAGCCACTTCCTGCTGAATGGGGTTTTTCACCACCACAACTCAGACAGATGTAGTAGCATTATTTATCATTCACAAAGTCAGATTCAAGCAAATACGCCTACAAACACGTGCATCGGATTACATTAAACATCATACCAAACATTCACTAGGATCTTGAATCTATTCCTGTATCACTCTGCTTATAGACCCGCCCTAAATGATTCCCCATAAACCTAATCCAACAAAACAGCCCATCGCTCATAAAGACGCCACATGAGTGATGTGAGCAGAGCGAGTTATAGCGACCCTGGGACACACAACTCTTCCCCTTTCTCAAACACACAAATTCCACTGATTCACACTCATCTGTGATCTCAGGCAACTGTCACATCAGTTTCAGGGTTGCATTTATAAAATCTTTTCACACACTGGTTTTACATTACCTTTAAAAATGGCCCGGGTGTGTTTGGAAATAGAAGAGCGGCGGCTTATTCAACAACAGAGCGTTCATTTAATTCTACTGTCTTGATTGCTGCTATTGACAAGCATCTGCTTTTGAGTTGCAAAGACATTAAATCAATATTTTATTTTTCTTGTTTGCTGCTGCTGCTAGTGGAGACGGAGGACTGAGTCAATAGTGAACTGCTGATAATGGAGACACAAAGACAAATGTTTTTTGAGGATAGATAGCTAATACAAATCATCACAAGATATCTTGCAATTATATCAAACTGTGAAATCTACGATGCAAGCATGAATATGGGTTGTGTTTGAATGGGAAAAGGCAGAGAGTGAAAGATGGGGGTTAATTAAAAAGCTTCCTTGCTTGAAAAAAATGGAAAAGCTGCTATTTGTTATGAAAAAGAGACTTATTTTGGATAAATGACAACTCTTGAGATGTTTAGCTGGCACTCTCACACACACCACTCTGTGTATCCAATTCTTTCTTGACCTACCTAGTCGGAAGTTACAGAGGCTTCGCCCTGCACACAATGAGATAAATATACTACTCCGCTCTTGCCTGCAGATTTTTCTCATAAAAAAACCCTTTGATAGTTTAGCCATCTGGCCGGAGCCAAAAAAGTCCTCATAAAAGAGGCCCAAATAAGGTCAGGGGTCACTCCCTCCCTAGGTCAGGGGCCCTGGAAGGTTGTTATAGTGGACTTTACTAAAGTTGTCAGCTCAGATCCCCTTGACAAATTAAAGCACATTCTTCTCTTTTTAACAAGTATTCCATTACAGTCAGACTTCTCTGAAAGAAATGTTCATACTTAGTTTCTTGTGGGGAGGGCAGGAGAGGTGGGTTGCACAGATATAGAATATGAAGAGAGATAAATTCATTATTAATCAAAAAAACTTCAATCTTACAATCAACCGGTGAGAATATATCAATATTTGATTATCAAAATCCTTATAAGATTTGACTTTTTTCTTTTCAGTCCAAAACCATTATCCATATCTGGAGGAGTAAACGGCCTTTACTCAACACATAGTACATTAAAGGTGCAATGACAGCCTGCCATGAACCCTGACCTGTCTGTGTCTCCGTCCGAACGTCCAGAGGATGAAAGGCTTGAGCTGGACTTATCACACAGACACATTTAGCCGTCTGTCGTCTGTGTGTCAGTGCATAGAATCTGCCTGCTAACACGATGCAGATACTGTGAAGTTCACAGACCACAGAGATTTCAAACTAACATATTTTCCTTCAAATGTTAAAATGGTGAATAGGTCCACATTTTGGAGTTAAGGACTGACATTTGGCTAAATATGTTAATTTCTTGCTGAGAGATAGATGAGAAAATGTATATCACTCCTTTGTCTATGTGCTGTTACAATGAATCTACAGCTAGCAGCTTATCTTAGCATAAGAAAAAAATGGAAAAAGGGGAGAAACAGTTAGTCTGAGTCTGTCCAAAGGCACAACAATATATACAATCTTAATTAGTGATCTTTAGAGATGCAGGTTGGCAGATTTTATTACCTTTGGACAGAGCCAAAATGTCAAAATATACACTACCGTTCAAAAGTTTGGGGTCACATTGAAATGTCCTTATTTTTGAAGGAAAAGCACTGTACTTTTCAATGAAGATGACTTTAAACTAGTCTTAACTTTAAAGAAAT